>JAOUZG010053459.1:6682513-6713927 GCA_026289955.1 Argiope argentata | reverse complement strand
CACACACACACACACACACACACACACACACACACACACACACACACTAGAAAGATGGAGACCGATAGAGAAGTCTCGTGATTGTTTCAAACCGGTTTAAACTGGTTAATGATTGAAAATAAGACAAGTAATGACTTAAAAATAATAATGTTTTCACATGATAACTTGAAATTTGCGATCTTAGATTTCGTTTTGTTACTTTTAATCAAATTTCTTTCATTAACCTATAAAAATAATGTTTACAAAATCCTAAGTTCATATCGCAAGGAATGAGACTACATTAAGTCGCAGACCGCACATAACTGATGACGTTAAATCTGTTATATTCACTTGCAGTTCAGAAGTTGCTGTTGTCACCTAGTTCAGATTAAATTAAGTTCAGTAGACCTTATTCAGCAGTAAACACGGGCCCTAATCTAATGTAACAAATCAAATAAAGCAGCGCATTAAGCTAGGAATTAGCGTCGCAGAATACAACCTATCAGATAAAGAATAAATCGACATCATTTCCGATGATTGCATGTATACAGATCAATTTTTTAAAAATGATCCGAACTATTGGAGTAGTTAGAAATGCAAATGGATAAAGGATTTGCTAATATAAGTTTGATATAAATGCGCCAATCTTTACTTTCTGGCATGCAAAATATACGCCAAAATATTAGAAACCGAAATTTGAGAATCGCGTCGTTTTAGACTTCATTTGCCTGAACAACATGTTTTTGAAACTATATAAATTTTTCTATTTGTTGTTGTTGTTAATGGCACTTGTCATATGCAAGCGCACTGCTGCATGAACGATATTAAGCCGAAATAAGCGTCTCTTGTTTGAAGAAGCTCCAGATGGGCCTAGAGTACGACTTCAGCTACACACTCATCACATTCCCTTGCACAGCTTCTTATAACAGGCGGGCACATTCACACACCTCACAGATAGTCCACAGAAGAACAACCATGTTCAAACCGGGACTCGAACCTCGGACACCCCTATCACGAGGAAGGCGCACTACCTCTCTGCCAGGACATCGGCATAGTATGCATTATGAAATAAATAAATAAAAGTATATATTGCCGCAAAAAGAAAGACTGTTATGATTCACCATGGCTGGATTGGCAGAACATTGAACTCTTAACCCCTTGGTCCCTGGTTCGATTCCCGGCCAGCACAATTTATCCAAGAACTAGATTTTTAATTCAAAATTGTGCCTATTATTTCTTTAAAATCAAGATGATTCTAGAACATTCTTTACTATTCGAGCGAGATGATTCTCGAATGTTCTCCGGATGTGTAAAAGCCGAGTTCTGCTCAGTTCTTCGTTCTGTTCTCCAGCGAGTTGCTTGGTGCTAATAAACGCAACTGTTTCTAACTATCCGTGTCTTTAATTCAGTTTTCATGACAATACTTTGAGGTATAATGATAAAATTTGGTTCCCGGTATTTACTACAAATTTGTAAAATTCTATAAACAAATCCATTCATAGAAAATTTTCTTGTCTGATTGTCCGAATGCAAGTACGCATGATAGCTACCGAAACATAAAAGCTAGAAGAATAAAGTTTGGTACACAGTTTGACCATATTTATTATACAAATTCGTTGACGGGTTAACCATCTGTCGGTCTGTATATACGCACGCAGGTAAAGGAGATACTCAAACACATCAAAAATGCAATGACTTAGATAAAAAAAAATTGGTGTATCATCTTATTACTAAAATTTTTATTTTTCAAGAATAAAAAAGATACTCCCAAATGCATACATAGTTCCTTCCACTATATTATGATGCACAAAATTTTCATGTGCGACACTCTGAAAATAAAAATCTGAGTAGTAGTTGCATAATATGCCTTGCCCAAGATCTATAAAAATCAGGCAGCTAACGATTCGGAATACGGTGGCTTAGAAATCAAGGTCTCAGTCACGATAACTGTTTCCATTGAGGATTTGGTAGTATGCGGAGTCAGAGTATTTTAAATCTGACGTAGTGGAATAAATGTTCTCCCACTGATGTGGTGGGGTAGTTTTGAATAAGTGCAGCATATCAAATGCTGTATATGTCATCTGACCATGGTTTCCATTCACCAGATTCTTCCCAAAATGGCTCTAGAGTTATTTTTCTATGAGACGTTAATATATAGTGAAAAAAAAACTTCGTTTTTTATTCTCAAAAGTTTGTGACCTTTATGTTTTCTCCTAAGAGTAAAGAAATTGATCATATTAAAACATAATCAAGCTTAATTTCTAAAATTTAATATTTATTTAAATCTCCCTAATACAATATAGTTATTTCATATGAAAAGTTTTGTTCAAAAATTTAGATTTATCAACACTATTTTTAAACGGCCATCTTTTAACATATCGCAGTTAAATGGTTAACGAACGATGGCAGTTCACTATCGCAGTTGTTTTGAATCATATTAACTGGCGCTACGTGCAGTTGATATTATTATTAATGTTTAGCAGTACAGTGATCAGATGGCATGAACAATTAAATAATCTCGGACTGGGAATCAATGCCTTAACTTGATACTCTACCCTCATCCTCCAATCAAATTCTAGAGTATCTCAAAGTTAGCCAATCTGTACATAGGAAATTTGTCGTGCATTTGTAATGCAAGTGCATGAATTTACATAGAATTAGAGTAATAAAATCATTGGAAATCGATGTTTAAAGTATTATATTTAAAAGGAGAAAGGAATAGAAAAAAATATAAAAAATGAGTTCAATGGATATTGTTTTCAGGCTGAGAAAGGTTAAAAGTAGTGCAATATAGATACAGTTAGAAAAAAAAACTCTCTTCGTTTGAAATCTTGTTGATCATAACAAAAACTTTTATACTTTAAATTACATCTTTTACTATAGCTCTAAAAAAATTCTATTGCCTTTAAAAAAAACTGTAAAGATCGTTACCTTTGAAATTTTCAAAAAAGAAAAAAAAAATCGATAAAAATTTGATTTGTAATTGAATTTGATGGTATAAACAATTTCCTTTTATGCTTGATCTCAATTCATACTTTTAGGTTATGTGATTATTTTCGTAATCAATTTTTTTGAAAAATGTTCGAATGTTCTAGTTCCGAATATTTGCATAAAAAATATTTTTTTAAAAAACAAATTGTTATCAACTTTACTAGCTAAGTGAAAATTAAAATGAAAGATTAAGATGAAATCTGCTATGCATATTTCAATGTATCATGTCAGAACAAAATTTCCAAGGCGTCTTCTTCTGCGCCTTAGAGATTCTAACGAATCTCAGCATTTCAGACCTGCCTGAGTTCGAAAACCTCATTATTAGAAATTTTCCTTCTGTCTTTCTGTGGCAAAGATAACTCAGAAATGCTTTGAGCTAGACGGATGAAATTTGGTATTTGATCTTTAAACTAAATTTGCAGATTTCAATCAAATTTTGACCAAAATCAGAACAAAGGAAATCTGTCCATCCTACTGTTAGAATATAAATTAATACAATAAAACGAAGACAGTTGGATGGTTAAAATTGGGTTTAAAGATTTAACATATATTGTGCAGGCACGTATGAAAGTGTGTGCAGAATATAACAAATGGTTGATAGTCTGTCAGTCTGCACTTTCAGAAACAAGTAAACGCGATAACTCAAAAATGAAAAAAATTAAATATATCAAATTTTATATTAAATATATCAAATTTTATTTTGTGACTACAAGTGCACTTTTGTGTCAAATTTTTATTACAATCGGTTGAGAAAACCGTGTCCCAAGGAGTAATTTCACTTTTAGATAATATTAATGCATGCCAGGTATTTATCGCCAAATTACTCGCCAAGAATTTATTAATAAGTTTAAATTCACGCCAAAGTTTAAAAATTTAGTAATTATTAACACGTATATTAAAGATTATACGAGAAGGCTTTGGAGAGACCACTCCCGTTGTTCAAACAGTACAATCAAGGTAATTTTCGCATCTCGACTCTTAGAATAATACATCAAATATTTGCATGGAGATGTAAACAAAGCAATAAAATAAAAGATTGCTGAGGAAATCTGCAGCAGCACACACAATTCACATAAAAAAGAAAGAAAAAAAAATTGTCCCCGATTTGTAATGCAACCGGAAAAGGGTGACTTGTTCACATTGAAACACGTGTTTCACTGCGTATTCGAAGAAAGCCCTTAAATTTTGATGAATCCAGAGTTGATAAAACATATTGCTTTGTTGAGTCAAAAACAAGTTATTTATCTCAAAATATATTTTTTATTTAAAAAGGTTAAGAAGAGGATGACCAGATTTTCTTCGTTTTTACATAGTTCGGTGTAAATCGTCATCATCATAAAAAAAACAGAGCAACAAAGTGAAAAGTAGAAATGTTCTGGTTATTTTTATAGCATTCCAATTTATGCTATGAATTTATGCCTCTCTTTCTATATTCGAAATTTAGTAATTTTTGAAAAAATTTCAATACAGAACTGAGATTATTTACTAAAATAGTCTCCAAGCGCATTGGTGTAGAGATAAAGCATCTTCCCTGTGGTCAGGGGATCCGTGTTCTAGTCCCGAATCGGGCATGGATATTCTTTTGTGAGGCGTGGGAATGTATCCCCTTCCCCCTTAAAAAGGGGTTGTGCATGAGATTATGGCGCATGAAATAGCCAAGTCGTACTTTTGGCCCTAGTTGGCTTTACTAGAAAAACAAGAGCCGCTTACTCGGACATATAGACTTAAAAAGGCATAAGTAACAGCTACAACTAAAATAGTCTGATCATATTCTAAATCTTAAGGCGACCAGGGACCTTTAAAATGATGTTTTGCAATTTCCACCTTAGAAATGTGAAATTTTACAGGCATTGACAGAAACACAATAGGAGATGGTACACAAAGTTTTAAAGCATTATATTCATTTATTTATCAGTTAAGGGGTTAGTATTATATAATATTAGCGATAAATAAAACTTATGAAATTGTTCCGGGCGCTCCAAATTTGTTCAAAAGTGCTCCAATTTTTATTATTACTTACTCTAACCCTTTTGAAACAAAAGTTGGGATTAATCATGAAGTTTTAGTACAAAATATCAAAATTTGCCTATGTAAAAACTCAAAACTACTTAAAAAATTTTCTTAAAAATCAGTAGTTTTGAATTATTATATTGGTTAATTTTGATATTTCGTACTCTAACTTCAAGATTAATCCCAAATTATTTTCAAAAGGGTTAGAGTAAGTGATAATAAAAATTGGCGTGCTTTCGAACAAATTTGGAGGGCCTGGAACATTTTTCATTAACATTATTTATCGCTAATATTAAATTAAATTAACCTTCGTAACTCATAAATAAATTAATACAATGCTTTAAAATTTTGTGTGTCATCTCCTATAGTGTTACTCTTAATGACTGTAAGATTTCAAATTGCTAAGGGGAAAACTACAAAAAGTCATTTTAAAGGTCCCTGACCGACTTAAGAAGAATTCGGAAGAAGTTAATTTTTAAAAAAATAAATTAAATTTCTATTTACGAAATATAAGAAGAGTTTTTAATACGAGGTTTTCAATTTAAAATAAGGGAATGATATAATTAAAGGTATACATTTTTTTTTCCAAAATTGCCGTGAAAAATCTTGAAAAAGGAATTAAAATATATACTGATATAGAATACACCAGAATAATATTGTAGCAATGATAAAAAAATTTCGCAATTTTTTATTTTCTAAGAATTATTTTTAAAGCAATTGTATTTTTCAACAATTTTGTTAATGAAAGAAAGACATTTTAAAATTTTTATAACCGAGAAATATTTCTAATTTGTAAACAGCCTGAATGCACTTGGTATTTACAGCAGCTTGATAGATGTATGCAAAAACTGAATAGAACTTTCATAATTAAGTTTATTCTTGTTTTATAGTTGAATTCATATTTCTAGAATTAAAGAGATTTAATGTAGAGCATTTTTTTAATGTAGAGAGGAAATGATATGAACACAAAAGATAGACGTAAAACAATTTTTCTATTTGCAACATAGAAAAATGTCAAGGCAGATTTAAAGCATATTAATAAAGTGTATTAAAATTAAGTAATATTAACTATCTCTCTAAAAATATTTTACTAAGATTCATAATATCTATAACATCAAATAAATTTATTTGTTGCCTTTCTAAAATATTACTATAAATAATTTTTTATAAATAATATACAAAATACAAATTGGCACAAAACGTGCAAATTAAAACTACGTATCAATATGAGTATTTTCAGTTAAAAATAATAATTATACAGTCCGGTCAGAATTTAATCCAAAACTTGAATAAACACACGTTTTTAAAATTATGATATATAAATATATACATGTCAGCATGTTGCCACATAGTATAATAAAAATGATATATTTAGAGTAAGTGTGGACAAATGTTCTAGAATTAAATTCAGTACGTCCAAGATATCGAAAAAAAGGATGGGGGGATAGGAAGGCATAAAGCCGGGGAAACAGGTAAAACCAGGACAGCCCAGACTTATTTGGAAACATCCGATGATTCGTTCACAGCATATTTCAATAAAAAAATAAACACTTTTGGAAGCAAACGATTTCAAAACTAGGGTGCAATTAACTTATCACTTCTATTGTGCCTTTCATTTTAAATCAATGCCTTAATACATTTGAAATTTTTTCAGGAAAACAAAAAGAAAAAAAAATACGTATAAACAAAGGAGAGAGGTGGATTTTCCCTTTTTATTTCAGCTCAATTTTGGAAGATGTTGAGATGAGGAATCTTTAAAAAATCATTTTCTTAAATAAAATTTATATTTATGTTAAAAAATTAAAATTTATTGTTTAAAATTTAAAAAATATATATACATAGTTTTAAATGTATATATTATAGTATAATTTTGAAGTAAAAATAAAAACATAAAAAAAATCTGAATCTTCAAGTACGTGTTCAAATTCCCTAGAAAAAAAATCAAAAAGAATCAGAGCAAAAAAAAATTTTTTTTTCATAACAAAAATTATACCATTTTAATCAGTAAATTTAATTAAAAAGTTAAAGCAATAAATAAATAAATTGTGTAAAAAAGTTGACTCACCATTGTTGAAAATGAAAAAAAAAAAAAAAAAAAAGCTGAATGTTTATGTTTTGAAACACGTTGTCAACCACTTCTGTCGCTCCATGTGCAAGGGCGATTGAGTTCCGACTGAAAAGCACAAACGGAAAAGCCAGGTAAATTGCACGAAAAAGCAGTCGCCGAACTCGAACTTTCAATCTGCTTACCCCAAGCGAAACGGTGGCCTTGGACTTCACAGCATGACAAAAAAAAAAGAAGTTTTGGCGGTTCTTTTTTTTATTTACATTTCTAGTTTCACCTCGCCGGTCTGTATAAATTTAGCGTGGCAGTAACCATAAGTTCGAAAAATCGGAATTTTCACTTTTTTAAGTTCTTGTCTTTCCAAATGCCCATCCACATTTAAAAGAGAAATGCAACCGCATACCGTAAGATGTATTTATATATTTTTTTCTGTTTTGAACGCTTCGATAAAAGCGTGGAGAGAAATGTTTAAGCGTTGTTATGGCAACCACAACTAAGGAAGGAACCTGGTGGTCAAGTCGGCAACTTGGGACGGGGAAAATCGCGCCAATAGAGTGGTTTTTGGCGCGAAATCGGCTGAGTGACAGGGCAGGGCGTGAAAACTGACGGACGAAAAAAAAAGTTTTTTAGGAGTAGAACACAACTTTTTAACAATTCTTTATTCAGTAATTTCGATATTCAATAACTGAATAATAGGAGTTGAATATATTATTGAATAAAAAAAAATATTACGTTATCTTTTTTGGCACAATTTTCGAATTTTTCGTATACCTCATAATTAAAGCACATTGTAACTTATTCAAGTTTTCTATTTTTTTAATATATATATATATATATATAACTTTTTCCTAATAAATGATTAAGAAATTCGATAATTTATTAATTTTAACCTAATTAAAGTTACTTTTAAGTTTCTTAAAACATATTTACAGTTAAAATGGATTTGTTTTAAAAAAATTATTCGTTTCTTCTTTTTTAATTTTTCCAAAACCTAAACAAAAACTGCTAATCATCTTCATATTTTTCCAATTAATTGGAGAGGGAACATTTTTAACGATACTTTCAGAATCCAAATCGTAGATTTAAGGGGAAAAAATCGAAACTGTTCACTTTTCTTAGAAATTAATTCTCAATATATTCATCTTATTTATTAAATTTTTTTTGAAAAATTGTTCAACAAGTTGAAACTCTTTCTGTCGACGGTCTTTTAGTCCTCTGTTCCCTTAATTTCTTCCAATGAAAATATTATATTTCCATTGAACAAAAGTTCTCAAAGTACATTACACTGCCTGCCATTTGTGGTATATTGCATTACTTATAGCGATAAATGAAAATTCTGACAGACAAATTTTCAATGCCGATTTTTAATGAATGATCAAATTGTAAGTAAATGTTGAATGCACACATATTTTTCAAATATCTTTGGCAAATTGACATATATATTTTATTGGCATTATATTATTTTAACTGTAATTTATATGGTACAAATATTATTTTTAAATGCTATTTATATGGTATAAAATTTAAAAAAAATGTTTTAAAAAATCCAAAATTTTCCATGTTGAAAAACTAAGGACGAATGGCGTAAATATTGTGATAGGTTTGTTCGATTATTTTCCAATAGAAATTTGTTTGTAGCATTTCCTCGGCACTGTGTATATTTTATTATCTTTAAGAATCAATATCATACTATTTGTCAACATCTTATTTGATTATGAGAAAGACTCACTTTCTCAAATGGAACAAACATGGGGTAAAACGTACCTCTATTTCTTGAAAAGAATAAATGCTGGATGATCGATTAGTTTGTGTATATCATTTGAATTTTGCATTGAGTAATTTGTTTTAAGTTGAGCTTCATTGATTAGGATTTTTGTTTGAATTGCTTTCTCGAAAAAAGTAAATATCGAAAGATTACTTGATTAGTTGCCTTGTTTGAAGCAAAACTAACTCAATTTTCTCAGAAATAAAGTAAAGATCTTATTGGCCTATTGATTCTTAATCTTTTTACGAAATGCAACTGTGATTAACTTCACGAAAAAAATGAATAAATACTAAAAAGAAATTCATTGAATCTTCTTTGAATCAGAGCTAATTTTTAAAAAAATAGAAAATAAATTCCAATCAATGAACTAATTATTAATTATTCTTGAAAGTGAATCACGCTTTTAAAAGAAAAATAACTAAAAATTTTATTGATTAGTAATTATGTTTGAAACAGAATTGCTTTTCACAGTTTCAAAAACAGCTTTTTTCATCTGAAACTCAATTGTTGAAATCGAAGAATTCATCGTTTCATTTCGAATCTAACAAAAAGAAGAAAGATTTTTCTATCTAAAAATTATACAAAATGTTCACGAAGAAACAACTGTAGGCAGCAAAACCAAATATAGAATTTATTTACACATTTTAAAACGCTTCCGATAAAGATTTTTTTTTAAAGCAAACATTTTGGGTGAAAATTTTCTGGCAACAGTTTATTATTTGAAATGAAAAATATCGTCTGCCGCTTTAAAACTTATTCTTCTAGTTCTTCATGTAAATATGTTGTGGATTGAAGATATGTTATTTAGTTCTCCATAACAAAATGTTCCTATTCGATAATTAAAAACTATGACTTTAAAAATTATAAAATATTAAATAAGCAATATTGTTAATCGGAAACAGAAAAACCGTCGATCGTTACATCTGTAGGGAAGAAGACTCCAAGTGAATACTCGAAAAAAAAATTAAAAGGTACGTAATGTTTTAAATGTTTCTAACGTGAAATTATTGCTAACAAAATAAAATCTCTCGAAGAAGAAATAAGTTGCTAAGTCTCTAAATATATTTGTAACAGCAATAAATGAAATAATAAAACTGGATTTACAGCTTAAAAAGCTAAAAAAATTAATATTCGCCAAATTTATCGAGGAATGTGGATCAGAGCAGGGCTGTTCATAGAAAGTTGTGTGAAAAATTTTCAAAGAAAATAAATGAAAATACATTGTGATAATTGATGAAACATACATTTATCTAAATGATTTCAATAAAAATAGATCTATTTACTATTGATAATGAAGGAGGAAAAACGCATGAACTAATTTCCATCAATGCAAAGAAAGCTGCAATAGGGTTATTTTTTACTACTATAAGAAGAGTTTAGGAAAATATTAAAATCTACTCTATTAACAAAATAAAGTTTTATGTCCGATATTTAGAAATGTCCGATATTTATCCCAATGACTTTCAAAGAGAGAAACTTTATCCATTCAAAGCTAAATCGATACTTCGAAAAATACTATTGCATTCCTTTAAAGAATAAGAATTGATTAAGGTATAATTATATTTAACAAAATATTTTGCAAAATTCCCTGATCTTTTACTCTTAGATTATTGTGCCTTCAGTTTGTTTAAAGAAAAAAGTTTTGGAAATCAAGTACCCAATATATTTTGCAGAAATTCTTTATAGCCTGCAAGACATGTTCAGACTAAGTCAGAAAAAGGATATCAGATCAAACAATAAAAAAATTGTAATTTAAATGTTGATTAAACTACTATAAAATTATTCTAAAAAATATATAAATACGCTTTGCATTATAATAAGATAAACCTAAAATCAAAATCCAATTTTTATCTGTTGATTTTAAAAGATAATTTCACAATTTGGGATAAAATTAAGCATACTTGACATTGTTGGAATATTAAATTTTGCATGGGCCAAATTTCTGAAAATCAGGCTGATCCAGAAAAAAAAATTCACGTTTTTTCCTTTCCAGACAAAATAATAAATGAAATTACATTCAAATCATTCATTTTCATCCTTTACGTTAATTTTTTAGTAAAATTGATTCACGTATAAAGATTTAAAAATAATAAATGTAGTTTTAGATTTATGTAATAACTTATAAAAATTATAATATTTTAATACTATAAGAATGACGTCAATTCCTTTAAAGAAATCTTATGTCATCAAATCTCGACAACAAAAGCTTTTAGAGCGGCAGCAATTCGATCTTAATCAGAAATATGACAAGTGTTTGCTAATCTTATTTTCTTTCTAACCGACATGTAAAACAGTTCATGACAACTAAGAGGATATAACTTATATCGTCACTGTGATACTAATGTCAAAGGCTACTCTCAACAAAACACACAAAATATGCCAGCAACAACTGTAAACATTACGATATATTACAAATTATGATAATATAAAACGATCCCATATAACAAGCGTAATAATGATCGCAGATGTAACTCTTATATTCTCTCCTAGTAGCCCCTATATAATCTAAAGAAAAGCGTATTTAGATCAATAAAATATTCCACAAATGTGACATACGACATTTTGATATAATAGTGAAGAGACCACTATAGATATATAACGACAAAAAAACGTTTAGTGCAAAGATATGATAGCTCCGCGAATTTTACATACTATCTTATCTGCAAAATATATAAGTTATACCGTCAAAAATCCTGTATTTATTTTGCTGTTTCTAAACCATTCCCATGACAATTATAAATCTAAGAAACGTGACTCGCTGTCTCATGGTCTATACATTCGCTATTGAATATATACTGTCTATTGTTTTCATAATGCTATTTTCTAGCTTTTAAGAAACAAGCTTTATTGTTTCCGAAGAATATTATGATAATATAAAAGAAAGAATTTAAAATGCTGATGCATAAATAACAGAATCGTTCTTTCCTTCTCTGCCCGTGCTTGGATTGACGCTTCAACTATAAACGATTCTTTTTCAAAAATGGACGGTGAGATCTTTGAGTTTCGAAAATTTAGAAAGTCATTCCTTTTATTACCCAATACACGTACATATACGACATCGAACAACTTTCATTTCTTTCCTTTTACATTTCTTATTTCACTGCCGAAATACTCATTTCGTACAAATTCGAGGCGTTACTGAGAATGTAAATATTTCTCACATCTCTGAAAATGGTAAACATTCGCTGATGGGTTTTGGAATAACAGTCAGTCAGAGGGTATTATACGACATAAAGGTTCCACACGTTTTATATGACTTGCTTCATGTTAGTAAGGAGAAGATTTTGTAATCAAATTCTCACTTATATCTTGAAATATAAGACTTCGCAATTTTTTTGTGAACTGTTCTTATTGATATTATACAATTTTAATAGTTATTAGAAATTCATTATAATAAATTATTTAATTCCAATTAAAATTTGATCCCATAAGACTGGCGCCATCTATTAGAAAACCTGTCAAAAAATCTGTTCCAAGATTTTACATGTTTACTATAATAAATTATTAAATATAACCTCCCAGTAGAAAATTTTGAAAAATAAGAAGTTTTTAAAAATAATGAATATTTCTAATTAAAATAAAGAAATTAATTTTTAAATCCAATTTCTCCTATTTGCAAATTTGAATTTTGGCACACATATATCTGTAATGTCCGTTCAGATCCATTTTTGATTTATTTGTGACCGATTCTTGATGATATAAAAATTTTAATATCAATTAAATTTTTATTAAAATCAATTAATTAATTTCAATCAAAATTTAATTCCATACGATTGGCGCTACCTATCTTAAAATATTAGAATTTGCAATATTTTTGTGAACTGCTTTCTTGCCGACATTATAAAATGTTAACAGTTATTAGGATTTTATTCTATTAATTAATTAATTTAGCTAATTTTTTATTCCGATTGGCGCCATCTATTAGTAAATTTAAGAAAAAAAGTGATTCCAAGATTTCACATATTTTTATACTTAATTATTAAAGTGTAAGGAAACCAAAATGTGAAAATTTTTGAAATATAAAATGTCTTTAAAATTACTTATTATGTCTAATTATAAAAAGCAGAAATTATTTGTTAAATCTAGTTTCTAATATTTCCAATCCTGAAATGTGACACTCTATTCATATTCTGGATTTATTTGTGACCTATTCTTCATGATATAAAATTTTAATTATTATTATCACTTTATTAAAGTTAATTAATTAATTTCAAATAAACTTTGGATCCATATGACTGGCGCCACCTAGTAGTAAGTTTGAGAAAAAATTGCTTCTAAGATTTCGCATATTTATTAATTATTAATTATTTATTATTTATAATTTATTAAAGAATAATGGTACAAAATAATGCCAAATTTTGATAAGTAAAATACTTCTTATTTGTAATTAAAATGCAAAAAGGATTTATTAAATCTAATTTCTCTCATTTTTAGTGAGAATCGGTACTCAGATATCTGTAATGTTAATTCATGTAAGGTCATATTAATTTATATAGAAATCCTTTTATTTATTTATATTTGTGTTTTATCTAGGGTTTTTCAGTCTCACCATAGTATATTTCTGATGATCTTAAAAAGGTTTAAAAAAACTATAAAAAATAGAAGCAACATCGGAAGGAATACAAATCTGAATTTTCTAATATTTCTTTTAGTATATTTCGAAATATACTTTAAATATAATCAGTTATTGAGAAGAATCTAAAAAATAAAAAAAAATTCTTTTCATTTATCGTTTTATAATTTATTTATAGTTTTCAAATTTTTGGAGGTAACAATTTGAACATTTCTTCTTAATTTAAAATGAGAATATTTGAAAGATATTTTTTTCTTTAAAACAAAGATTTTTCAGAATAATTGAAAGATATTTTTTCTTTACATCAAATGTTTTTCAGAATTAATGAAATATTTTTTTTATTTAATTCACAAGGTCTTCTATGAGGAGTCATATGAAAATTATGGTTCCTTGCAAATTATTTTTCTCATTTAAAATTATTATAACATCATTTGCAACAAGCTTTTTAATTTAATAACAAGGTTTTTTTATAAATCACATGCCAATTTTTAATTGATTGCTTTGATTTTTATCATTTGCAGTTTAGGATAAGTTAACAGAAATAAAAGTGGTAAATAAATATATTCTTTTGATTTCGCTTTCATTTATAATTTTATTTTAATTTATATTATTGCATCTTTTTTAATTCATTGACATTTATTACTTTATGGACAGCACTATATGGGTACTCTTAATATTAATATAAATTTTATATTTATTTTTACAACAATTTTTTATCATTATTGGAATAAGAAATAGTAGTTATTTTTTAATACAAAGTAATTTCATTGAATTTGATGGTCACTGAAAATGAACAATGAAATATAATGTCATGAGTAATTTGATTTTCGTGATGCAGCTGTTTTCGCAGCTGCACGATTTTCGCATATTTATTAGCAGTTTAAAAGCTTTATTTTTTCCTTAAAATATCTTCGATTTTAGTTATTTTCTAAGTTTCTGAAAATTTACATTGAAGATTTGTTATTTTTTTTAGTCAAAGATCTATAATACTTAATAGCTTTGATAAGTAACTAATATTTATTGATCCAGAGTTGATCCAGAATTTGATCCAGAGTTTCATTCGAATTGGAAATCTCGCTTGTTAACTTTTATCCATGTACTGTTATCATGTTCATTCATTCATAATCATATATGAAAGGAACAACAGCAGGAATAATTTTAAAAAAACTTTCTCTTTTTGCCTTTAGCTATAAACGTCGAGATTCATAAAAGTTCTCCGTGTTTATTTCAAATAAACACTTAGGTGAACTTTGAAATTTGAGCACACTTTAAAAGAATGTAATATTTTGTAAGTACGATAAAAAAAGCCATAAAATTTTCGAATAATTAAATAGTAGACATGCGATATAATTACTGTCTTTTTGTGCGTAAAACGTGAGACAATTTGTAATATCTGATCCAAAATATGCTAGAAATTACAAAATAATAATAATAATAATAATAACTTAGTGCAGATTAACTATAGTTGCAAATTGTATTTTTTGCAAAGAAAAATGAAAGCAATTTTTAAAGGGAAAATTTTTTTTTAATTATTGTCAATGGATTAATAATCGAAAGGTGACAAGGATGGGTTACAGATCTGTATCTGTATCTGTACACTATTGGACACCATGGAGGCAAAACGTTAGCAGACATATGTCACTTTTTAAATCTATGAGGATGATGCCAACTTTAAATTGGAGATTAAAAAAAGTATTATGTCTCAGTCACCATTATCTATAGCCAAACCACTGACAATGATTGTGTACAAAAGAATCATACTATTTCCCGGGTGTCACTCACTTAACCTACGTCTACTGTTCGAAAAAAGATACTCCCTATTTTCGAAATAAGAGAAGTCTACTGTTCAAAGTAATCATAACTGTACATGGCCTATTTTATACATATGTATAATTCACAAAACATTTAGGAAATGAATGTTTTTTTCTCTAAATTACTTCATCTAACTGGAAATATCTTTGGGAGATTTTAAAATTATACATTGAAATTATTCTTCAAATTAAGCAAAAAAAAAATGCACTTTTATTTTATTTTTAAATTTATTAAAATTATGCGAGAACATGATGTTGTTTTGGCTTGGAGGTTTTGATCTCCGAATTTTTTTAAAGATAATGGGCTGCCAGAAATTATTGGTTGAAGAATTTTTTTGCCTTCCTTTACCAGTATTGCATTAATATTATATACGTTTCTTTGAAATCAGAAGTAATTTTAAAAGGTTGAACTGCTTTGACCAATATTGATTTATTATTAAGTATGCTTCTTTGACAGCAGATGCGCTTTTAAAAGGCTGACGAAGAATTACGACATCATAGGCGTTATTTCATCTCAAAATCGGTCGAGCTCCAAAACTTTGTTTGCCAGCCAGAAAAATTGAAAATGAAAGTTTAAAAAATTATATATGTATAGAAAGAGAGATAGATAGAGGGATAGAAACCGATAGAGAAGTCCCGTGATTTTTTAAAAACTGGTTTAAACTGGTTAGACTTAAATTGATTAAGACAAATAATGAGTTAAAAGTAATAATGTCTTAACATGATAACTTGAAATTTGAGATCGTAGATTTCATTTTGTATATTCATATTTTATTTATTTATTTTCATTTTAAATAATTGATCAGTCCTGTGTTGTGTGTATAATTCGTGTACGGGAAAACTAAGAGAAAACGAGCAATCATATCTGAAATTATCTGAGCTGGTAACTTTCATTTTCTTCATTAATATAGATTTCGACAATCAATTATTGATGGTTGATTGTTCCAGAATTTGGGCTACAGATGAGTGATCAAAGATCATTTTCCATTACTTTGTATTTTGTCTGGGGAGGCACTCCGCAAGTAATCATTCGGGCTGAAGATTTTTGACCTCCCATCAATTACTTTTAGCGGTACGTTATGATTAGATTTCATAGGTATGGAGAGGGAGGGAATGTCAGAAATTTCAAACTTCAATGTGCTTTTTCATTTGAATGATTTCTGTTGCTATGTTTAGTACATTGGAAATGATATTGTTTTCCGTATGGCCTGAATCAAGCACATTGTTACGTTTTTAGCGTAGCGGGTTCGGATTGAATGGACTTTATTTGAGGACAGCACAAACAAATTTATTTACAGGTATATACAGGATGACTTGAAAAAGTAAAACTTCAGAAAACACGATCCAGCATTAATCAGTCACTTACAGCGTAAATGCAAGTCTTACGCACAATAAACACGGTTTGCAAAACAGCTATAGTATAGCACAGCAACAGTCAATCACAGCGAGCTCAATAACACAGCGTTAACAGCAAACGCAAACACAGCTCACTAATAGCAAGCGAAAAGATGCTAGTAAAGCGAAACGTTTCTCTTCCCAAAGAGAGATCATCTCCCCAAAAGCGGCAGTCCGTCTCTTATATAGCCGGCGAAAGTACCGAGAGGCTTCGGCGATCACCGAGATAAAACGTGGCGCAGCCAGAATTGACTCGGGGTTACAAGAATATTCCTCCCGCCAAGTCAGCTCGGCTGGGGCGGAGCGCCTTGTGACGCGCCGCCAAAGTTTTCACCTTCGGCGAGAGTTCGCCCGCTTTTAACAATATGTATGGATTTATGTTTACATGATTTAATCTTACCCAAAGTACTCTCTCCCAGGGGGCATCTCGTAATGAAGATGGGATGCTTCCGGTATGGTGGTTGGATCTCTCCACCCTTAGTGGGTACACTAATAGGTGGGGTTTGAACTCCTCCCATTGATGAAGGGACATACTTCCTTCGGGAAGGGTTGTACCTTGGTCGGTGATGGCCTTTAGGACTCAACCACAGTCCCTGCCAGTGTTGCTTTTGCCGAGGGCCGATCATTTAATTTTATAGTTCATCCGTGTGCCTTCGTGGCTATCTATGACTTACTCAAAGGACTATTTCTTGTTTGCAAAATAGGAATTTTAAATTGATTTTTTGTTTGATTCCTAATCGATACAATTTTGAAATGATGTACTTTTAAATATTCTTGTATTCATTTCATGTTATAATATCCGCCTTTGACGATCAGCCAAATTTCCAATCTTAATACTCATTAAAATATTAAAAATTAAATATTTTATGCAACTCCTATTTTAATAGCTTCTTCATCAAAATATTTGAAAGCTACAAATTTCGATAGTCATATCTATTGCTTATAATATTTTAAAAGCCTTCAACCACAAGGTAATATGTATACCGCTAATTTTATATTAAGTTGTAGAATTTAAGTTTAAAATTAAATAAAAATGATTCAACGGAAATTAATTTTGCAGTTTTTACTGAAACAAAACATTTTTTTAAATATGAGTACTGAAAATAGTGTAGCTGAGCATTTAAACCTTACGGGTTTTAAAGAATATCTTTCTTAATTTATACAATATCCCAAGAATTTTTTAATAAAATTTTCTCAGGTTCATCATGAACAGATCGATAAAATAACATTGTTTAATTTTAAAAGAATCTAAATCTAAGAAAATAAACAGAATAGTTAGAAATAATCTGTCGAAAACATGTTAAGCCTAACCTCGTTAGCGTGGGAAAAAATTACTTAAAAAACGATGTTCTTAAAACTATAGGCTCGTACAAAAAACATGTAATTAACATAAATATAGTTTAATTAAAAAAGCACACAACTAACCTAAAAACAATTTATTTACAGTGTACATCTGAAGTAAAACGAAAAATCAAACCAATTAATCAGAATCAAGTCCGTATCCATTAAAAAACAGTTGTCAACATTTAGAACACAATGCGCCATGCTTGAAATTTCAACGCCACTTATGGTAATGCAAATGCGTGAATTTTCTACGCTAGTTGGGGTAACGCTTTGCAGTTAGAAATTCTTAATTTCCTTTGTTCTATTTAATTTTAATTTAAAAGTACTTCGGAGTGAATCTGAAAAGTAGATTAACTAACGGTGTTTAATTTTAAAGGCATCAGGTATTAAGAAACTAAACTGAATGATTTGAAATAATCGGCTGAAAACATGTTAAGTCAAACCTCGTTAGGGTGGGTAAAAAGAAACTGAAGTCTTACTTGGAGGTGGGAAAACGAAAAGATTTTTTGACTGTAAAGTTGGTTCTTAATTAATAATTAAAATTCTAGTTAAAAATAAAAAAGGGCTCCAAGGTACATATTTCAGACCTCCAAGATATACATGTACTATATTTGGTTGGTGGAGATCAAACGGTCTGGCCTGTAGAGTACAGAGCGTGCAAAACCATCTGCAAAATTTTAAAGGAATCCTTTGATAAACCTTTAAATTAGGAGAAATTTGCTTCATCTCTCTTTTTTTAAAAAAATTTAAAAAGGGCTTTTTAAAAAAAAAATTTTTGCTTACGTAATGCATAGGTAATGACTGTTTTATATAACTAACCTTGACCACATTGAAAAGATCAATCCATTAGTTAATTTCATTTCCATATGAAACAAGTTGTTCATTGTTAACGCAAAAGAAGAGTTAAAGCAGAATCTATGACACATCCTTATGAAATCAAAATTAAAAAAATATATTTCAGACGATTACGTTTGTAACATTCAATCTCTGCAGGTGGTTTTGGAAAGAGGATCTAAAGCTTTGAAAATTTTTCACAGAGTATGGTGAACAATGGATTATTGTATAGATGTTTTTTATTGGACCAATGAAAGTCACGCAAAGCAATTGTAACATATATAAATAAAACTTCCAGCTTTTTTTTTGGTAAAGTATTCGAATGTTGTTTTTTTCCTATTGTAGCTTACAAGGAAGTCTATTAACATGTATTCTCATATGCCATTAAACATGATAAAGTAAACAGAGTATTTTTATAATCCTGGGTTACCATAAGCATAAAAATAGCGATTGTTTAATAAATAAATGTTTGTAATTTAAAAGCTTTTGCCTGATTGGAGAAAAACAAATAATAAAAGTTTTTCTCACTCTTTTTTTTTTATGAATACTTTTTATTCTTTTAGGAGTAATGATTTCTTTCACTTTTGTTTAATTCGAGTTTCATTTTGTAAAGATGATGATTTGTAATCTATTTTTAAGACAATATTTATTAACTATTATTTTTCTTTTGTGCTAGAGTGATAAAATTTAGTTTATTTGCATCTTCAAAACAACTATATAGCATTTCAGGGATTTCAAACTACAATTATCGGTTAAAATTATTTTAGTTAAATTTTAATTCCATAAGAATGGCATCATCTATTGATGAATTTGAAGTGACTTAACTTTAATAATTTATAATATTATTGAATAAAAACGATGAAATTAATTCAAATTAAAGAATTATATTAAATGCAATAATTAAGGCTTTTTTTTATTAAAAATGTTTTTGTTAATTCTTAATTTTATTTTTCTATTTATGTTTACAACTATCATACTTCGTTTTTGCCATGGATAAGTATAGTTTCTTCTTAAAATTTAGTTTATTTGCATCTGCAAAATAATTATGTAGAATTTCATGGCTTTCAAACAATAATTATCGGATGAAAAACTATTTTAGTAGAATTTGATTCCATAAGAGAGGCATCATCTATTGATGAATTTGAAAGCAAACTTAACTTTGATAATTCTTGATATTATTGAATAAAAACGAAATTATTTAGAATTTTGATATTAAATACAATAATAAAAGCTTGTTTATTAAAAATATTTTTATTAATTCTTAATTTTATTTTTTTCTATTTATGTTTACAACTATTATACTTCGTTTCTGCCTAAGCATAAGCATAGTTTCTTCTTACTTTTTTTCTTCTTAAAATTCAGTTTATCTGCATCTTCAAAATAATTGTATAGTATTTCAGGGTTTTCAAACAATAATTATCGGTTAAAAAATTTTTTAGTAGAATTTTGATTCCATAAGAGTGGCATCACCTATTAAGGAATTTGAAAGCAATATTAACTTTAATATTTCATAATATTGCTAAGACTGTCTAGTAAATTGAAGAAATTAATTAAAATAAAAGAATTCTGATTTTAAATGCAATAATAAATAATACGTGTTTTAATACGTGTCTTAATTTTATTTTTCTTTTTATTTGAAAAACTATTATATTTAACATGAATACTGACATGAATAAGCATCTTACATATTTTAAAAAACACTCTTTTAAAACAAATAAGATTTAAACTGTTCTTTGAGGTAATTAATTTAACATTTTGAATTGAATTTCCCTAAAGAATATGTTAGAAAAAGCATGAAGCAAGAAGATCAGTATGAGGTCTGTTAAGAATTTTTGCTTGGTGATTTATACGCTAGTTGTACAACAGAAGTAAACTTATTTGTAGTTGTTTGTGTATCTATTTATGCAAAATGTGAAGCACGTTTTTTTCCATTACTTTTCACTATAAAACAATAACATAAGGGAATATTTTGATTTACTTCAAAGCTTATAAACTAGGTAAACTTTTTCGTTACTTTTCTGATGTTTGTATATCGGGTATAAGCATATGTGTAAATGTATTTCTAAGAAAACAAAACAAAAATCTGGATAATTAAGATGTGGCTTACTTTGATTTTGTTATAGCAGTCAGAGTACTTGAATATTTATACTTTCCTAAATATAAACGCGTTTTACATATACAACTTTAATTCATCTTACATGTTTGAAAAAAAACCTCAATGTGTACAGAATTATAAAGCGTTTGGATCTGTGACAGAAGAATAAACAACCTATAATGAATTATTTTTCATCCGAACATAACTATTTAATATCTCATTTCTGAACACTTTTATTTCCGATGCTTTATATCCTCTTTTGTGAAAGATATTAATAAATTAATTTTGTCTGTAATTCGATTATATTACGATGAATTTTTTTTGATTATATATCAGAAATTTTTTTCTTTTCACAATTCTCATGTTTATTCTTATATTTTTACTACTATATACATTCACGTGTATTCTACTTTTTCAATTCTTAAAGAATGAATTGAACTTTAAAGACAGAGGAGTAAAATTTTTAATTGTGGACAAACAATGAAACAAGATAAACTTTAGTAAGAGCATGTTCAGAAAGGGAAAAAAATGTCTGAAAATGTAAGATATGAATGCATTATTATTATTTTTTTTTGCCGAATGCTGATTTTAGTGCAATGAAATGGATATAGATCGCGCTATGATGACAGATAAAACAAAATTTCAGCCGAAAAAATTATAGATCTAAATGGTTGAATTTGGAATTTTATGGCACAAGGGCCAGTTTTGGCCATACTGCTCCAAATATACGGTAAAAAGTATCTTACAAGTATTAAGAATGGAATACAACGTGTAAAGAATTTGTTACACAATAGTTATTAACTGACAAATTAATAAAATTGAAATTACTCAGTTTAAACGATATAAATGATTCTATATAGGTTGCGAACAGCCAATTTCTTTTAAAAATTTTAAAATGTTCAGGTGAGGATGTTTTTCTACCATGTCATGAAGGTTTAAAGTTGATAATCCGAAATAATGTAACCCATGGTTATTAAAAGTTGAACATTCTATTCAAATATTGTTACATTGCCGCGTTACGATTGCCGCGAAAGTGCACCGAAGAAAAGGGCGTTGGCAACGGCTGTCGAACAGCTTGGATCCAGCCTTGATTTGGCGAAAGGAATAGTCTAGTAGCCGCTGGATTGTTCATGAAGCTCCGCGTGTTTCCACGCGCTCGCTCGGCTATAAAAGGGAACCGATTACTTTTTTCGCTTGTTATTAATGAGCTGTGTTTACGTTCGTTGTTAATGCTGTGTTATTGAGCTCGCTGTGATTTACTTTTTGCTGTGCTATACGATAGCTGTTTTGCAGTCTGTTTTTATTGTGCGTAAGGTTTGTATTGACGCTGTTAGTGACTGTTGACTGCTGGATTGTTTTTATCTGAAGTTTTCCTTTTTCAAGTCGTTCTGTAAATAGCTGTAAATAAATTTGTTTGTGCAAGTAAAGTCCATTCAATCTGAACCCGCTACTCTAAAAACGTAACAATATGAATGACGTCAAAAATGATATATCTAAAAGAGTTAATATAAGTGTAAAAGATATAAGAGGAAGTTTGAAAAAATGTATACTTGTAGTAAGCTTTTGGCATAAGAAATTCAATTATTTTTAGAGTGAATTTCCCAATATTGTTCTTGCACGATGCTCTTAATATTAAAACATTGCATGCAAATATTCATGTTTTAGTTTTACTAGGTTCAAAATATATTGAATACCGTGAAATGATTTTCGTGATATGCATACTAGTGTTAGCATATAGTCATGCATTTAGTCATACATATAGTCATATAGATATGCATATAGTCATATAGATATGCATAAAGTCATACTGGTGTTAAATATATGTATAAGAAAAACATGTGGATTGGATGTAATGAAGCTTTACAATATGAATTTCCATTTATTTAAGAATTATTTATTATACATTTAATTCTAACAGTGAGTGATATCTTCTGGAGTTTTACTTCTGGGAAGCAACCGAGCGTTCATCTTTTTTTTTTTTATTAAGAAGAGCAAGGGTAAAATATCATCACATAGTTAACCTTCGTTATCATCTACGTTGACATTATTTCACATAGCAGGTCATGTCTATATTGGCGACCAACACACACAGCAGAGTGACACGTAACACCAAAATCAAATAACATATACTGTACAGTTTTAAACACATTGAGTACATCGTTAACGACTTTGCATCGTATTGGTGGGAAATAATGATTGATCAACAGAAGTGCTTTCGGCGCAATGATGGATTAGTAAAACTTAGAAGAATGTCCAATCTTAGAAGAATACATTCGAGTTTCAAAAAGTTTTATTGGAAAAATAGGTCTGGCTTTGTTTTGTTTGACAAGAACTGTGGCTCAAATCGATAGATTCCATTCTAAGCCGAGAATAATTTGTTAATATGTTGTGAGTTATGGATTTAGAAAATAAATTTGGCAGTTAAAAGATAGTAATATGATTACTTTAATACTTTATTATCTAAAGGAATTATTTTGTTCGAAATATAAATACTGAAATTTTATCTAAGTAATTATTAATATGGAATTTTAAAAAGTTTAAGTAAATATATGTTGAGAAAATTAAATGAAACAAAAAAGAATGAAAATAATAATAAGATAAAAAATATGATTGCCTCATTATATTTTATTAATTTTTATCCAAGTAAGAAATCTTATCAGGAAGTCGAAAAAAATAGAAGTGAAAACATATCGAGTAAGGAAAGTGAGTTGAAATGAAAATAATATTTCTAGAAAATGATAGAAAATAAATATGGTTATATAAAATAAACCAAACACATGAAATGAAAATAATATTTCTAGAAAATGACAGAAAATAAAAGTGGTTAGACAAAATAAATTAAAGGCATCTTATTACTTTTGAAATACTAAAAAAATCAAGACTTAATATTATTTTTATATCAAAATTTTATACAAAAAGAACAAATTTAGATATGTTTGCTAATAAACAAGGCATTTTTAATTAAATTGCCAAGTAAAAACTTATTTTAATGACTTTTTAAATAATATATTTATCATATTACTTAACATAAATCAATTAAGAATTTTTTAAATCTATTCTATTAATAAATAAAGTTTATACCAACAATTTAATGTATATATAACTATATAATATAATTATCATTGAAAAAAAACTATTGTTTGATTATATTTAATCAAAGAATTTGATTTAATTTATTGCATGACGCTTTTGAGTCAAAAATTTATTTATTCTAAGTTTCATGTGTTTTCATCATTGCGCTCACATACAATACAGTAAGACAAAATTAACAGGTAGACTGACATACCATATTTACGTACTATATTTTACAATGCACAATATCTATACATGTAAATTAACTTAAAACTGACAAAAAGTGGTCATATGTTTCAACGAATAAAGAAACTAGTTGCAGGTATTTTAATTTAATCTAAAAGGTGCAGCTGGTATCTTTTATGAAATCTGAAGCATAATCTGCTTTTGCATCAAGAAAAGCAGCTGCGATTCAGAAACAGCTGCATGTGTTTACTCTAACTTGGATAGATGGAGATTTGTTTTTATCGGCCTTTCGTAATTTAAATATTCATTGAGAATCTTATATTTTAGGAAAGTGTAAGTTCCGCATTATATTTAAAAAGACATACACAAATTTTACAATTTGAATTTTGTATGATATTAAGAATATCTACAGTAAGAATTCAGGAGACGGATTTTAATCAGGATTGAATTTAGAGTTTACAATGCTGTGGAATTTAAACAGTGACTGTTTTTATTTAGCATTTTACTATTCTAAAATATGTTACACAATACAATTAGAAAGTAAGTAACGAAATAATAATAAAAAAGAGATAAAATTATTTCTCAATTTACAATTATTCAAAAGAAAATGAAAGTAAATGTTCCGAAATTTTTTTATTATAAAGAATTGAAGAATTTAAAAATAAATAATTAAACACAAATAAACAAAATTTCAGAAATTATTGAAACTTATTGGGATAAATATTAACTAGTTTGAACTTTTAGAAAAAAATTGAAATGGTGTAAATTTCCACAGCATATTTTTTACAAAAAAATCACATTTTTAATATTCTATTTTTTGCATTTCATTAGTAAAGTTTTAATATTCAGAACATAAAATAAAAAAATTACTTATTAAGAAAGCAATGTAATTATAACAATAATTACAACATTCTGACTGAGCAACATTTCCAAATTTTTTCAATGAAATAATTTTAGAGATCATTACAAGATAATTTTAATGTAATGTGAATTTTGCGATACCTTTCTATAAGAGTTTTAAAACAAAAGGTACAACATAGAAAATGTAAAGTATTAGATAAACATTCATTTTAATTGTAAATGAACATGATTAAAACTTTATACATCATAAGTTTTTTAAAACTAAAAACGTTAAAAATAAATGTAAATAAATAATTATGGGAGACATAGATGAGCAAATACATTACCCGAATTTTTATAGATTCGGAATTCTAACAGGACCATTGTACCCCAAAAAAATCATATATTAAAATTTAGTAAAACTCATCGGAAAAACAGACTGGAAGACTTATAAAAGGCTTATCGACAGAGATATGTAAATGACAAAATATAATACAGAGACACACATTAGTTAAAATTTTGCGAATAAAACATATAGGGTACTTAATGCTAGATTTTTGTTTGGCAAACTCTTTGCTACTGTACAAGTTTGAATTTCTTCTTCAAAATTCACATTTTTTTCTAGTTAATAAGGCAAAAATAAATTTTTTTTACATACAATTATACAACATATCTGAAGCAAAAATGATTGTTTATTGCCACTATCTTCTTTATGTCTACTCTCTCGTCGTTATGTGCCTACTCTTTTTAACCCGCGCAGAAAGCACCAATTTATAATTGTTCTGTAGCTGTGACTACAAGATAAAGAAGGCTTTTAAACAGTAGGAGGGCATCACAATACTTCACTATGTCAGTAAGGCGTGTAGAATTATTTAACTTTTACTACGAAGAGCTCGATTTTTGCGAAAAAAGGCAAGTGTATCGAAATGAGTTTGAAGAATTTATAAATAAAGATTTCTTAACATTTTAGTTCCCAGGAATTCGTGTCATGCATTCGAACCTTGAATTTAAATTAGAAAGCATCTTCTCTGATATAAGTTTAACCATAGCCAAAAAGAAACTATCTAACTAGATATGTTAAACTTAACAAAAATTGAACAGCGTCCATCATAACCTATGTGTTATTAGAATTAGTAGACATCATGTCTTGTATTAGGTGTGCGAATCACAATACGAATTTAACAGTGACATTTGCAACTAGTGTGTTCATAAAATTATTATGTTTTGTATATATCATGTTTTGTATATTGTATTAAATTTGATTCTTTTTTTATGATGAACAACGTTCAAAATATATATCGTCTGAAAACCAAGGAATTATAAAAACTTAATAGCTTAAATAACACAAAAAAGTGAAAATATTGTAAAATAAAGCAATACTGTATAGTTCTAATATGCAATACTACACAAAATTATACTGTAATTTAAACTGTAATTACAATATTATTAGCAATATTTGACCATTTTAAAAATAAAGTTGATTGTACAGTATTGTATAATTTTTTCCAATAGTATAAGTATTTATTATAGCGTATAATATCAGTAAGCACACCTAAGGATGATCGATTTGATAGTTTAATGGCAATTTAATTTATAAAATAGAAATTTTCCAACTTAAAATACAGGAAATAATTGCACATAGTCATAAGTTAATACAGAGTCAAAGTTTATTGGCATGCTGTATGTTATTCTGATTATTGAGGAAATCACAATAAAGGTCTTTGCAAATTTGGTTAATTCACAACAAAATTTTAAAATTCAAAAGTAACCAAAATTAATATAATAATTTATTGGAAATAGCAGAATTAATTCAATCATTTGCCGTCAAAATGAAAAAAAGTTACAAACGAGGGAAAAACTATTAGATCGTGCTTTTTAAAAGTTCTTTTTTTATTTTATTTTGCTAATTTGTACAGCAATTTTCTTTTTATAAATTGATGAAAATTTAGTCATATAGCTGTTATTAAGAATAAATATGGGTATAAAATTTAAAAGAAAGTAGAATTGAAATTTCTTGAATTAATTTCCGGTAAATATAGATTTTATAGAGATATTTTTGAAATGAAAGCTATCAAATTTCAATAAAAATATTGAATTTGATATGTAAATGTATTTTGGAAGGGGTAGCCAAATATTAACTATTTTATATGCAAGAAAAATCTTTAATGTAAAATTAATTTAAAGAAGTCAGAAAATGAGAAATGTATGCCATTTTAGCAAAAATCGAGCTCTGATTTGTCACATTCAGACTGTTCTAAAGTATTGGTGTGTATGACAGCAAGAAAGAACAAATTCATAGATTAGTTTGGGATATTTTAAATAATTATATGTCTCGCTTCGTTCAATATCTTATAAATAAGGTACGTGTACCAATAAATACCAAAAATTTCGAATTCAGTAAAAAAATCTGAAATTCAATCGAATATTTGAGCTAAGCCTACTTAATAAGCTAGAACACTAGTCATTTAAACGGCACCTGATTCAAATATTTTGTTGAATTCCAAATTCCAATTTTATTGATATACGAAATTGTTAGTGTCAGTTGCTGAGTTATTAGTACAATTACTTTATTTAATGAAGCATTTTTTTATAAATTTCAGAAAATGAAAATAATAGATTTAAGTTTTGAAAAAGATTTTTACCTAAAATAATTCTTATATTAGAACTTTTTGTATAATGTAATTTATTATGAGAGTATAATAATTGCTGTTGAACTAGAATTTAGTATTATAGAAAAGATAAAAATCGTTCTTTAAAGAAAAGTATTTTTTACTTCATAACAACGGGGAGAATTTTTTATTAATTATTGTTTATTTGAAAATGATGCAAAAAAATAATAAAATTTGTAATTTTTATTTTAGTTTACAATTAAATATTTATCACTTTCTACTTCTTACTTTACGTTGACATAGTAATTGTATCTAGGAAGTTGAGCAATTAATTCTTTTTTAAAAAGGCATTATGCATATCTAGTAAGAATAGAATTATCAAATGCAGTTTTCACATTAATTTTATATTGAGACTTGGATATTTAGTTTTGATATCATATTATTAAAAATAAAAGTTCTAAATTGAAATTAAATCAATATTTAGATAATAAGAATGGCATTTTTATATTATAATTTGTAATTTTTTTTGAGCACTTGAATTAATTTGTGATTGTCAAATAAAATTGTGATATATAAGTTACAATTACAGAAACTTTAACAAATTCTAAGCATATATGTAGTCTACTTTTTGATCTATAATGAAATAAAACACTGTTTAATCATAGTCCGTGTATTCACATCTAAATGAGATTCAAAATCAGATCAATAATATGCATTAATAATGATAAAAATAGAGATAGATGTACAGACATTTTTTTTACTCATTAATTACTACATACATATGGTCCCAAAATATTTTCAGTAATATAGCACAAATACATCCTAATTTTTATAATTTATTATGTTTTTAAATAGATATATCATTATTACTTTGATAACATGTGAATATCTGAAATAATAATACTATCATCAAAAATAGTAGTATTTTAACAAACCAAATATAACCAAACATCACAAGATTCCACACAATATTTCATGCAATTAATATTGCCTAATTTACAATATTTTGAATATTTATTTCATCTTACAGTGCAATACAATACTACAAAAAATTAAAGGATAAGTTAAATACTGATAATTTAGCAAATTATTATACAATATTTCACAGTATTGTGCTATGACTTGAGTATTGTCTATTATTGTACAATGTTGTAGAATAACATATAATCTAAAACATCATCTTGAAAACTTCATTTTGTAAAATGTATTCGTTTTACTGGAGAATCATAGAGCAATTTCATAAAATATAAGCCATCTTGATCTTACATTATTTTAATGAAAAAAAGAATACTCTCTATTCCAACGTTTCTTTTATTCTATCTTTTAGTAACACAATTTTTTTGTTTGAGATTTTTTTTCTTGTGATCTTTTATCTAAGTGGGATTTTTTTATATAATTATTGCCTTATGAAATATTAAATTGTAATTTTTATTTAAATATAGAAACTAGAAAGAATGAATTTAATGAGAAAAATGTCTTCTAAGATATTCAAGAGCTGAGCGTATCAGTAAGATAAATTTATTTCCAAAATATTCACCGCATTTTTGAACAGTAAATAATTAGATAATGTAAAAAGTTCAGATTTGATTATAATTTTAAGGAAGTCATAATTTTGAAAGATCTACTTCAATACCAAATAATAATAATAAAAAAAGATGAAGTTAACTAAAAACTTATATAGTAAATTTGGTATTTAAAAATCTGCTTTACTATTTCACTTATAAATGTGACATTTTATCCATAGTTTTTAAAGGATTATATTTGATGTACTTTCAAATTTTTCTTTTTAGTGTTTTAGGAAAAACAAAACCTAAATTTCTAATACAGAGAATTTAATTGAAGTTCTAGTTCGTAAACTATAGTCATGAAAGCAAAAAAATTTATTATTTTATCTTAATGAAATTTCAGAGATTAAAAAATGTTAAAGTAAACGATTTTTCTTTTTCTGATGTTCAGTATTGAAAAAAAAACCCGAATCTTTAATAAAGGATATATATATATATATATCTTAAAAGGAAACTTGTTAAAATGATTAAAACAATATGAAAAAATTTGACTTTTTAAAGGTTTGTATAAATTTTAGGTTTGTCAACAAAAAAATTTCTAATCATTTTTTTTCTGACTTCAAGTTTTTTAATGTCTCTGCTTTTATTATAAATGATCGAGTATTTAGAAAGTAAACTTCTATTCGAGTAGCATTGAATTTTTGAAATTGATTTTGAATCTGCGAGTGAGACCTTTACGATATTTTTTAAGTACTCCGAATTCTTAGTTTTTTCTTTCATACAATTTCATTTCCTATAATAAAATTTTTTTATCCATAAAAATTTATTTACAAGTCATAATTATTAAATATTATAAGATAACAAAGTTGCGAAGAATCTTGGCGTCTTTATTTTCATTTGAAGAGGAAAATATAACTGGAAATGGAATCTTGGGTATAAATTGTTCGTTGCACATTACTTTCAACAATTAAGTGAAAGGAAAAATTGCAATAACACTTTTAAACGTTATTAAAAAAAAAGAAACATCTTTTTTTTTTGCAAAAATAAAATCATTTAAGTATTTCTTCCATTAAATAGAAGCTTATGTTCTATGATTATATTATAATGCTACCTAAAATGCCAAGAATGGTATATTTATATATATGAATGTATTTTAAACAATTCTACCACGAATGTTTTCCTAAATAGTCCTGTTACAATAAATGTGCTCTTGTTTTTTTACAATGGTTGTAACGTAATATTCTTCTCCTTCCTGAGGTGGAAAGTTGAAATAATCATTCTTTCTTCTTTAGGAAGTGAAACTATCTCAAAAAAGTAATCATTTACTTTCCTCTTGTTTTGAAACAGAGCTCTACTATCGCTAATGCTTCGAAAAAAGTAACCAAGCAAGCTAATCGTTTGCAAATATGAGTTGCCATTTTTCGAAATTTCCTGTGGTGCAAAACTGTGCTAGCAGCCAGAGAAAATAAACTTTGCACTTGAAAAGAAAGAATGCTGCTTCTAAATAATAATTAACGTCCACTGCCATTTTTTTCTAACATAATATATTTTAGAATCTTTATAACTCGCATTCTATATGATTAAGAATCACATTCATTTTTTTAAATTCAAATCGAGCTGTTTCTTTTTAAAATAGAATTCCTTCTATTTATTTCTAACAGATGGCAGCATGTGACGCTAAAGAACAGAACTCGACTGAAAAACATGGCTACTCATCTACTGAAGCTGATTGATTCTTTGTCGCGGTAAATTAGTTCAAAACACAACAGCAACGTAAACTTAAAGGTTTGGGATACATGTTATATACCCTAACACATAAAGCTTTTCATGCAGAATTCTGCGGTACAACGAACTGTAACCATCTGTCTACTTGGTTGGTTTAATTCTCTTTCTAAGCATTATCCTCGTATATAATCCATTTATTTTTAGAGGAAATCTCTTTTTTTAGATGAGCACGTTATTGTAACATGCATCCAGCAACTAGGCCTTGGTTTGCAATTTTTTTGACACCTTCCAAATTACATGGGGATGTAGGTACTGTTGCTGATGTTCTTCTGCATCAGTAACCTAGAAAGAATTAAACAAGATATTAATAAAGATAAATTGAAAGGTATCAACTTGAGATTTTCATGTATCAAAATGAGGGTTGCTTATAATATGCATACACATCTTAATTATTTTTAAAAATTATATAATGGCATAGAACTAAAATACCTCATAATTAAATAACATTATAAAATTATGTAATATTTGCAAACTATTGCATTGGTTAACGAAGAATACCAAATATCACATAAACAATAAATATACAATATATAATACATTATATAAACAATAAAA
>JAOUZG010053459.1:6672051-6682113 GCA_026289955.1 Argiope argentata | reverse complement strand
TAAACAATAAATATACAATATATAATACATTATATAAACAATAAAAAAACATAATATAACGAAAATAAAAACAAACATAAATATACAATATATAATACTTTATATAAACAATAATAACATAATATAACAAAAATAAAAACAAATATAAATATACAATATATTGTATAAACACTATCTATACCATATATAATAATATTCAAAAGGTAAGGAAATTTTTGAAAGCAATGTTATTTTGAGATTTTGAAAGAAAAAATATTTTTTCATAGCTTAATAATTCATATAATTTAAGATTTTAATCTAAAAAAATTAGCTGGGAATATTTTTTTCATTAAAAGCCAAATATTGTATAATATTCGGAAAATAATATTGAAAATTCTACTTTAAAAAGCGGTAAATAATATTGTGAAAACTATATTTTAAGTTCTACATTTAAAGATGTTGGACTATATTTAACCAAAACTTTTTTTTAATGCCAAGAAATATGAGTAGAAGGGTAGATTATTCTTCATTTTAAACGAAAGAGCTTCAAGTTCTAAAGTCACTTCCTCTTTTTATCCTTTTCTTTTCTACTGTGACCTACCCAAGCATTTTAACAGATAAAATAATTTTGTTTAAAAAGTTACTAAAATATTATTGTATTAATCTGAACCAGGGGTTCTCAAAACCTTCCACCGACCACCACCACCGACCCATTTTTCATTAAAAAAAGAGTACACATAAAGCTTTTAATACACACACAAGTTGGATTTTGTGTTCTATTAGTAAATGGGATACATGAGCTTGTTTGGAATTAACCAAATTTTTAATGTCTGGAGTGAGCGTTGTAACACACAAAAAACAATGTCATTTTCCAGTGTCAAACGATTTCTTGAATTTGTTTTTAAGTTTATCATTTTTAGAATATTTGTTTACAGTTGTAATGTGTAGAAAATGGCATCAAAGTTCTTAATGCTATTGTGGACAGTTCTGGGTATTCCTTTTTAATACCTATCCAAAATTTGTCGATTAAAAAAATTTGTCGATTTGTCTTTGTTAAAAGTTACTTTAGCTGACTGATCACTCGAAATCTCCATCGGTTGATCATGATGACGGGCACTTAGTTCAGCTTTTGTTACGGCTTGCTCACTGAACGGATTGACTATCCATACAACCCCCCTCATATCCTTAACTGGAATGTGATCTGCAAACTGTTCAATCAAAGTTTCGAGATGAGATGATACTGGTAAGGAGAGAGATGAAGTGTCAAGGGATGTGGCGTCAATACCCGACACATACGAACTCTTGAGTACGTGTAAAATTTTTAAAATCTCTGTCTAAACTTTAGACATAGTTTAAAAAAAATGTTTTTTTTTTGGGGGGGGGTCACCAAAATAGTCTAAAAACGGGGTCGCAATGTCTAAAATTTTGAGATCCCCTGATCTAAACTATTATACTCGTCATTCGGTAGCATTTTCGTTAAGTAAAATATTATAATTTATATTATTATAATAAAATAAACATCTTAAACCTCAGATCACTATTTTATCAAAAGTCATCAAATTATCTAGTTTTAAGATCCTTCAATATTATGGCAATCATTCTGCCATTTTAAACCCCAATTTTTTCCCTCACAAATATGTATAACGAATATTGCGTACATGTCTAAAGAAACATTACTTAATAGTTCGTGGTAATATTGGCCATGATTTATTCAAGATTCAACAAACCTGAGTTTAAAAAAATATTTTAGCTGTAAAAATTCGAAAGGCTGTACGTCATACTGTGGTCTTTCAAGTCTGTGGTTTCCCCTACATTTTTGTTTAGACATATATAAAGTAACTTATTAAAGAAAGAAAACAGTAATATAATGAATAAAGTATAGCCGTTCAACTAAATATATTACGAATAAAATGATTCACCGGAAAAAAGATTTGAGAAATTGTAATTTGATTTACAGCAACATATGATTCTAAAATAAATAGAAAAAGATATTAAATAAAAGAGACGATATTAAATATGAGAATTCATAAGAAATAAAACGGAAATGCCAATTCAAATTACCAGATGAATCATCTTTATATCATCTAAGCAAACAGAAAGAAAAAAAATGAATAAATTAGCGAATTATCCGTTCAAAAAAATAATAATTTGCAAAGCTATTAATAAAAGTCGAAGTTCGATTGATGAGCCAGGTTTTATCTATAAATTTAGATGACATGTCTGCATAACTCACAGCAGTAAGAAAAAAAAATGTTTGGATCGAACGTCTCATTTTTCTATGTAATAAAGAGATGTTTCATTTACAGATATAATAAAAGAAAAGAAATTTAATATCAAACATATAGAAAAAATTAATATTAAGACATTGCATTTAATATATTGTTCTATATATTATTTAAATAAGAAAAACAGCTCCAACTTTATAATAACAAAGAAAAAAATATCTATGTAACTTATAAAATTTTTTAGCATTTAATAAATCAAATAAATCTTTTAAATCTCTAATAACTCAAATAATAAATTAAAATAAATATTTAATAAATAAAACAATTAATAAAATTAAAATTGAATTAAAATAAAAACATATTTATTCATTCCGATTTTGATATATTATTAAATTTAAAATTATGTTTGGGTACTCACTTTTCAATTAGGAAATAAAATGGAAAAATAAAATAGTAATTGACATAGAATATTAAAATTTGAACCATCATAATTAGAAAAGAGCAAAATATGATAAATCAAATCGTTCAAGACTTCATGTATGTCTTAAAAAATGCAAACAATTTTGAGAATATTCTTAATCAATATTTATGTCTTCTTTAGAAAATTTTTTTTAAAAAGGGTAAGGTAACATATCACCCAAGAAAATTATATTTACTCAAGAATAACATTTACCCATTTACGCAAGAATATAATATTTAGCCCAAGAATAACATTTTCTCATTTACCCAAATAACCTTTACCCATTTGCCCAAGAATATAACATTTCATACCTCATTTTATCTAGTTTGAAATGAAATCTATGTGAACAGTTTCAAAAAATGTGATGGAAGATAAATTTTTAAAAGTGAATGGTTAAGTTTTTTTTTAAAAAAAAAAAAAACTTCTTTTTTTTGCCACATTCCACCATATCTTCAGTAAATCTCAATATAACAGAGATGTCTTTAGGACCATACAACTATTCTATTAATCTCTTTCTTAACTTAGGAGATGTTTTTACTTTAGTACAGTTTAATTTCAGATTTCTTATTGTAAATGGGATTCTTCAAGGGATATCTTAATGATGTTGAAAATGAAGTGATAGGGTGAAAAATATGAAATCTCCCAAATATAATTATAAAATTTAATAATTTTAAAAAATCTTGATTTGGTTTTTAAATTTTTTTGAGAATCGTTAGAAAACTTTTCCTTTTATCTTTTTCTAAGAAAATCTATTTCAATTTTCTCTATTATTATCACCTCATTCAATGATTTCAAAATTTTGAACTTAGCAGTTTTCTTCCCTTTTTTTATTGCAGTCTCTTTCCAAATAGGTTTGCGAGTCATTTCAAAATTCTCGAGTCAACTCTTTATCTATTTCTTTCCAAATTATATTCTATGTTTTGAATCTATAAAAACATCCACTTAAGATTTTAAATCTTTATTTTTCTCACAACTTGGCTTTTACAGGACATATTAATTGCTAAAAATTCCAAAAAAAGAATTCGAGTTTCTTAATTTTAAATTAAAATCCTTGATTAGAGTGCATTTTTATTTTCAAATATCATCTCGTACCTATAATAAATCTTTTTTGTTTCTCTTTTAAAAAATTTCAACTTCAAAAACATTATATATAAATGTTAAACTAGTAACTGTAAAACGAATAAAAATAATTTGTTATATCCATATTGATATAGGAAACATCCAATAAATATACATTCGTGAAGGTTTACATAAAAATGGGCCTAAAATATTATTTGGATAATGCAGTATAATATCGAAAGAAAGTATCTAGCTATGGATTTAAATATTTAGTAAAATTAAATGGAAATTTTGTTGATGTTGTCACTTATGGCACTTTGTAAGCTCTCTGACAGATCTGGCAGCAATTTAAGCCGAGTGAGTATCTCTTTTTTTTTCAGTAGCGCCAACGAAGGCCAAGAGTACGACTTTGCGAGAAATACCACTATTTTTATAACAGGAAACTATAAAGAGGTGAATTACAAGTTATTATGTATCAATACGAAATTTAATACTCAATTCATTTTAGTATAATTAATGTGTGCATCAGGTAATCCATTATCTGATGAATTGTCTGAATTGAATATAAATCATTGTATTCAACAAAAAGTTGTAGTAATTAACTAGGAAGATAACGAAAGAATCCCGAAAAGTTTCATTTCTTTTAACACGCTTCTATTGATTTTAATTTAATTACTATTTCTATTTTTATTGGAATTCATGCTTTAAAACGCCAAATTAAACTGATTATAAATAAAAGTGTCCGAAAATTTTGATCGTACTTAGTACAAATGGTGTGTAATCTAGTATCTGATAAAAAAATCATCTAATCAAATTGCTTCTAGTCATCTAATCAATAGCTAGTTGAATATACCTTTTCATGTTTGGTATATGGAATCACTGGAAAGTAAAAAATAAAAAAATCGGGCTATATATTCTGGTATGCTATCACTTATTAATTTTACTTCTTTTATCATTTCTTCCTCTTTTTATATATTGTACCTTAAAATAACAAGTTATATTGATTATAAACTTTCAACTGATCATAAAATCTATATATTTCAGAATGTCTAGAATGTTTTTTATGTAAATTCTCTTCAAAGGTATTTGAAGTGAGTGAAGTTAAGATTCAAACGCCAAATTCTATCGCCAATTGGCAAGCGATGCTGGTAAATAGTACAATCCGAAACAAAATATATAATTTTTTTAATGCAATGATTTTAATATAAAAGTTCAATTTAAGAATATAGAAGAATATAATGTAATGAAATGTAAATGATTTAAGGCGATCAATGACCTTTAAAATGACTTTTTGCAATTTTCATCTCAGCAATTTGAAATTTTACAGACATTAAGAGTAATACTATAGTAGATGACACACAGAATTTTAAAGCATTATATTTATTTATTTATGAGTTAGGGGGGTTAATATAATATAATATTAGCGATAAATAACGTTAATGAAACATGTTCGAAATGCTCCAAATTTGTTCGAAAGCACTCCCTTTTGAAACAAAAGTTGAGGTTAATCTTGAAGTTTGTGTACAAAATATCAAAATTAACCACTGTAATAATTCAAAACTAGCTAAACTTTTAAAAAAATCAGAAGTTTTAAGTTAATATATTGTTTAATTTTGATATTTCGAACTTAAACTTCGAGTAATCCTAACTTTTGTTTCAAAAGGTTTAGAGTAAGTAATAATAATAATTGGAGTGCCTTTGAACACATTTTTTAGCGCCCGGAACAATTTTTAATAACGTTGTTTATCACTAATGATATATTACATAATAATAATATATTAACTTATAAATAAATTAATAAAATGCTAACAACTCATAAACAAATTAATATATATATATCATCTCCTATAGTGTTACTCTTAATGCTTGTAAAACTTCAAGTTGCTAAGGTGAACATTTCAAAAAGTCATTTGACAGGTCCCTGGAAAATAAAATGTTAATTTTATTTTCGATAAAGTCGATTATGAATAAAATAAAATTGGTCTTATATAAATAAAATGATAAAAGCTAATTGTTTTTAAGAATGCAAATATAGTCAAGTGGGAATCATCTTTTATTAAATTTCGGATATTTGGAGATGATGCATGAAAAAAAAATTGCATCATGATTTGAACAGCATATTCAGATGGTACATAGATGACTATAAAATTATCGAGACAGCTTGTGTTTTTTAAACAACTTTCGCCAAACAAAAGATACTTATGGATTGAACTAGTGTTACAAATGCGAAGTCGTGCATTAAATAATTGCATAGGAAAAACAGACCATAGCATAGGTAGAGAAAAGTAATTTGTCGGAGATTTGCAAATTCCATGATTCTTGCTATAATATACAAATATAGTTTAAAAAAAATATTTTTTCAAAATACATAAAGAACTGATCACTGGGGATAAATAACTGCCGACTTTGTATCACAGTAGCGAATTAATTACAATTTATACCAAGAAAGACATCTGAAGATGTTAAAGATTCTATTTGTTAATTTTGCTCTTATTAAGCATCAACCACACATTTTTTCAAATGCCATAAATGTGAACAAAAACTTGACCATAAACATAAATATTATTTAGGATAAATAATTATAAGAAAACATATTCACATTAAAGAATAAAATTGCACAAGTAAGAGACGCACCCATAAAGTAAGTTTCCCTATTTTTATTAAAAAGAACTCACAATTTCAGGGACATATTTACTGGCAACAAGTACAGAAAAGTTTCAGATTTTTTTCAACATCGCCACCACCTGAATTGAGACACTTATTGTATAGTGGGTTCAAATTTCGCATCCCCTCGTAGGACTCTGCGACCTATGAATGGACCCGGTGTTTGACAGACGTCTTCAGCTCTTCGTCGTTAACAAAACGCTCAATGGAGGATAGGAATTTCTTGAAGTGTAAGAAAACGTGAAAATCACTGGGAGCAAGATCAGGGCTGTAGGGTGGATGATCAAACAACTTCCAGCCAAATTCCATCAAAGCAGCTGCGGTGTGTCTAAAAGTATGTGGGCGAGCATTGTCATGGAGGAGCACAACATCTGCAGTAAGCATTCCACGCCTCTTGTTTTGAATAGCACGTCGCGATTTCCGCGGTGTTGCACAGTAATGGTCAGCGTATTCTGTTTCACCACGTGGAAGGAAGTCAATGAGCAGAATGCCTTTCCAGTCCCAGAAAACCCTGCACATCAATTTCAGTGCCGACGGCGTCTGTTGTAATTTCGTTCCTGACTGGAAATCCAAATTGACTGCTTCTTCGTTTCCGGGGGGAAGTGTGAAATCCAAGTCTCATCGCCCGTGATGATCCTGTCGAGGAACTCAAGAAATTCCTGTCCTCTGGTTAGTGTTTTGGCTACGACTAAGAGTTGAAGACGTCTGTCACCCGCTGGCTCCATTCACAGGTGGCAGAGTTCTACGACAGAGGGACACAAAAGTTGAACAAACGATACAACAAGTGTCTCAATTCTGATGGTGGCTATGTTGGAAACAGCTGAAACGTTGCTTTACTTGTTGCTAGTAAATAAGTTCCTAAAAGTGTACGTGTTTTTTTTCAAATAGGGAAATTTACTTTTTAAATGCGCCTAGTAGTAATGTTTACATGAAAGTAATATCGCTATAAGCATGAGCAATAATAAAAAATGAATTAAACAATATATTTACGAGTGTGAACTGGTAGCTTAAAGGAATAACAAACATGGATTAAATTTCACTTAAAATTGTATGAAAGCGAGTTAATGAATTACGGAGCCGCAATTGTTATTAAATGAGTTGAATGAAGAAAAAAAAAAGTAATTGAAGAGTAAGCGTAGTTAAAACACGAAAGGCGAGTATACCTTTTTTGGTTCGATGCTTTCAATACGCAGCGTAGTTGGGCGAGACTGGTTTCTCCCCTTGAGCGGGAACGCCATCTCTCCAAGATTTGTACTTGGTGTAGCAATCCGCTGCGTACAGGATGGCGCCCACGAATCCGAAGAACTGAAAGAAGAGGAAGACACCAATCAAGATTGCGAGCAAAATAGGATACAGAATGCACCACCACAAAAAATGTTGATTTATAAATTGAGTTGCCATCATAAACTTCAGTTTTATTAACGCTCTATTTTAAAGCAACACTAGGGCTAATTTGCGATGGACCTCGTAATTTTGAGCCGAGGTCAGATAACGAGGGCGAAGCTGAATTGTCACCTCTTCTCCAGACTTCCACACCACACCAATGGGTGGGCACCAGAGTCTTTTGAACGACAGTTTTTAGCTGGAACCGGCTCATGAACCTAGAACCGGTTAGCTTAAACCGGTTCCGAGACCTTACCACCAGGCCATCGCTGTCCAATAAGCTCCAGATTTCGAATAGAAGAAATGTAGACAAATCTTTTTAAAAATAAGTATTAAAATGGAATTGCAAGAAAGTCTTTCGTCTTTTTAATCGTATGAAGAAAAGACAGATTCTGCGATCATATTATTTCCAGAAACTTATGGCGTCATTGCGGTAAAATGTTTCTGGTAGGAAATCCAATTCCATCAAATATCCGTCGAGTGTATTGGTTAATACAGCTAAAATAGGATGTAGACGGCCAAATGTTTGGGGGAGGAAAATGATTCAGTGTTATCCTCAGCATCTGATACCGGTTCAAAATTATGAAGTGCTTCCAAAATAATCTTACTGTTGCTTCCAGAACAGGATATTAATATAAATAATCTAAAGTAAAGTAACTTTTTCTGTTGGTATTTATTTTATAAGCTCTCATGTAGTTTCATAATAGAGCAGATGAGTGAATCAGCATAGAGGTTGATCAAAATATTTATAGATTAGTTTCATGAAAGTGACGATATCCTATTTAAGTAGCATCTCAAAACGTGTACCAATCTATTCTCATTATTTTATTGTCACACCGTATGTACGACAGTTAAGGGAAACATTATTATGAAATATGTTTAACGGAAAAGTTGGAATAATTAGGAAAAAATGCAGAATGTGGTTTACAACTACTGGCTGCTTTTATTGCTGTTACAGTTTAAAAAACTAGAACAAAAAATTATCAATATTGGAAATGAACTATGAATATAAAATATAATTATTAAAACCAATCACCAGTTACTCAATCACAATAATTGGCTTGATTATTGAAAATAAATCTTCATATTCAATAAAAATTGGGAATTTTAATTGAATTTGAAGACACATAATCCCTGGATACACCATTAAACTCTTCCTGTCTACCATTATTCTTCACTTCGAGAGACGTCGCCGAATAAAAGTTTGTCCGCAGCCTCTACAAATGAAACAATTTCACTGAATTTATTTGAAATTAGTTTTAACACTATAGTTGTTGTTGTTTCTAATGGCACTTTCCATCCACAAGCTTGCTGACGCAGCCAGTGCTGTTAATGCGAGCAGAGCCAACTTGGGCCAAATGTACGTCTTAGTTACACACTCATCACATTCTCTTGCACACCCCCTTTTCTACAGGGAGGCACATTCATTTATCCCAAGAATAGAACAGATAAATAACAACTAGGTCCGACCGGGACTCCAACAAAGGACTCACAAAACACGAGGAAGACGCGTTACCTCTGTGCCAAGACGTCGGCTTAACGTTTTATAAGCATAACTAATCAGTAACTATGCTCTATATTTATTGTGCAAGTATAGTTTGAAATGGAGTTTTCTTCTGTTGTGATTAGCTGTAGTTTGTTAAATTTGATCGCCATTATTAAATTAATATCCAATGCAAGGGAAAACCATTGATTACTAAAGACAACTATTTACTAACAATGATCCATTGCAAAAGTAGTTTTTATATAAAAAATCCATGAGCTATCGTGATAAAATCATTTCCATGCTTTCTGCCATACGGACATCTAATAGTTTCCTAGTCAAAACGTATGTGGTAACACAATAGTCTTTAATATAATTCATTTTATGTATTTTAATTATTCCTTTGAGTAATTTTTTTCTTCCCAATCCTTGTGAATTGGTAGACTGTCCTTAAATGGATAACTTCTTATATTTGAGGTGATGTAAATCGAAAACCTATAGATGAAATCATTTTCCTCCACCTTACTCTACATTTTATTATCATATGAGAACATGATGTTGTTTTGGTTTGAGGTTTTTGAAGCCTGAAAATGCTTAGGCAACAAATTGGCGATTTATCGCTTTAGAGAAATGAATTTTTCACTTTAAGGTTTATTAAAAAACTTTGCAGATGATTTTAGTTTTGGCGAAATATCGAGAAGGTTTGCAATTTGATTTCCAAATTTTTCATTCTCTTAATTCTTACAAATTGATTTAAGTTTTACACACACACACACACACACACACACACACACACACACACACACACA
>JAOUZG010053459.1:6642447-6657051 GCA_026289955.1 Argiope argentata | reverse complement strand
AATAAACCTTAGCGTAAATAGTCTCCCCATAACTTTCTTTTATACTCTGTAATGAAGGTGTTATACCAGAGAATACCTGGCATGTCACTAGCATACAATAGGTGCGAAGTATTAGACTTTGGAATGAATTTAGCATTTTTATTGAATTTATTATTTTTATTTTTGGCAATTAATCCCTGGAAGACAATTCATAACATGAAAAATCAAATTTGTGATTTAGATGCTCCTTTCCATACCGATTGATATAAAAATTTACTCACAAAATGCCATTCCAAATTCGATAGTTTCTGAACGTACAGAATGCCAGATCGCCAATCCCTCATTAGATTTGGTTCAAAATTAGATGGATGTCTACTTCGTCATGTTGTTATCGCGCTAAATTGTATTCTAACTGTCGGACGGATAGATTTCTTTGGAATATATTTAGCTCATAATTTTCCAAAAATCTATAAATTTGGTGTAAATATCGCATAACAAATTCTAACCTTCTAGTTCAAAGTATTTTTAAGCGAACATTTTCCTAAAATGTGTTTTTCGAACACTGCGGGTTTTGAAATGTAGATATTCATCATTTTTTGATGATTACTATGCCTTTTCTATACTATATATGCGAGAACAGTAAAAACTGATTTTTATACTCTGAGTACAAACAGAACTAATCTATCTACATTTTTTTGCGAATTATTGAATTTTAAAATTGATTAGAATTTTTTGAATAAACTCATAGTTTAAATATACTTCTTCTTCTTCTGTGCAGCCGACCACCCCGTCACCACTGAAAGCAGCAGTTTCGACAGGATTTGTTGCAGCTTAAATATACTATATCTTTATTGAACCTACATTCAGAAACTGATAAAAAATATACAAAAAACCATGACCCATTCTTCTTTTACTCGACAAACTAATTTCCTGGAATTAACCATATTAAAAAAAATCCAATTTCTAGTCCTCACAGAGTTAATGATTATGTATTCCATCTTTAATTAATTGCTGGGCGAAGGACTTAATGAGGTTCATTGCTCGTTACTGTCAGAGCATCTTCTTAAGTGTACTCCTGGGTGAACAGACTTCACGGATTAAGAATCTCTGGAACACACGGAAAAAAAAGAATCGATAAAAGCTGTTCTTTCACGGTTTAATAAAAGCAATTAATTAAAGTAATACTACCTTTGTTGTAGTTGTTGTCTTTAACAAAGTGCTCAAGCGTGGAATGTTTCGTTTAGGGAGAGTTTATAGTAAAATTTAAGAACAATTCAGATGAGACAAAGAAGAGGTGTATAAGGCGATGGTAAGCTAAATAAATGCCTGTGTAGATAACTATGAGAATTTATAATACTTTATTATTTTGGAAACCAAAACGATTATTTGTGGCTAGAAAATTTTAGAATAAAGACCAATTTTGAAATTTACCATTAATAAGAAATTAAAAAGGCTTAGTAAGAGAACATATCAATATTTATGTGTTACAAGATTATAAGCTTATGTGATTTTATTGTTTTTATCATGTCAGAACATGTTGTTTTTGGGGTGAGGTTTTTGGCGTCAACAAAAATCCGTAGGCGAAGCATAAAAATTTTATTATCTGCACGAGCATCTAAAATAAAATCTGCTTTTAATAACGGGTTGCCATTGCATTCACAAAAGCTCTGATTAAACAAAAATAAGTGAATGACTACAGCTAATAAAACATAGAAAAATGGCATTTTAAGCACGTGGTTATATGAAATGATAAAAATAGGAAACGTGATTTTTTTAAACAACAAATGCGAGACAAAGTTGTTGGATCGTTTGTAATACTAAAGTGACTCATTCGATGAAACAATTAAAATGAATAAAAATATAATTTAACTCGAACGAGCTCGTGGTGCTTGGTCGTTCAAGAAATTATTTTCTGACGTGATACATTGAAATTTGCATAGCAGATTTCATTCTAATCCTTAATTGTTCTTGTTCTTGTATAAAATAAATATAGTCTTGTTTATGTTTAAAATATCATAGCGTCGTTTCTTAAAGCTCTGAGTATTTTAAACGGAGGAATCATCCCTGAGCCCCATAGACTGAATATGTTTTACAAGAATTATATGTAGTAAAATAAGTTAACATAAGAGGGTTTATTATTATTATAAACGGTAATAATAGGAGGGTATTATTGCCAAAACAGGGGGAAAACTCAACTATCGTCACACATACATATCTGAAGCCTTTCCAAGTTTCATGCAGACATGCTGGAAAAAAAAAGTGGGATGTGTTATTGTAACATCTGGATATTCCTTAGTAATTCTGGAGAGGTCGACATAGAACCTTTCTAGCTGTGTTGAATCTCAACACTCAACTATTATTTTTTGATTTCTGATTAAGGCGACCAGGGACCTTTAAAATGACCTTTTCTAATTTTTCCCTTGGCAATTTGAAATTTTACATGCATTAAGAATAACACTATAAGTGATGGCACACAAAATTTCAAAGCTACATATCTATTTATGATTTAGGGGGGTCAATATAATATAATATTAGCGATAAATAACGTCAATGAAAAATGTTCCATGCACTCCAAATTTGTTCGAAAACGCTCCAATTTTTATAATTGCTTTCTCTAGCCCTTTTGAAACAAAAGCTGGGATTAATGTTGAGACTTGTGAACGAAATATCAAAATTAACCAATATAATAACTCAAAACTACTTAAGCCTTTTTTAAAAAATCAGTAGATTTAAGTTATTACTTTGGCTAATTTTGATATTTCGTACTCAAAATTCAACATTATTCCCAACTTTTGTTTCAAAAGGTTTAGAGTAAGCAATAATAAAAATTGGAGCGCTTTCGAACAAATTTGGAGCGCATGGAACATTTTTCCTTAACGTTATTTATTGCTAGTATAATATTATATTACCCCCCCCCCCAACTCATAAATAAATCCATATATTGCTTTAAAATTTTGTGTGTCATCTCCTATAGTGTTACTTTTAATGCCTGTAAAATTTCAAATTGCTAAGTTGAAAATTCCAAAAAGTCATTTTAAAGGACTCCGGTCGCCTTAATAGAAAACCTGCACTTTGTTTTGAATTCTTTTAATATGGGTGCCTTTTCTGGTCTTTTGAGTCTTTCTAGTCCTTCATTCAATTCTTTTTGAGAAGTATTGTTCAGTTCCAAACATTTATTCATATGAAACCATACAAGCAGAAAGGATGAGTAGAATATGGGGGGAAAAACTTTAAATCAATTGAACTGATCTTGCGCAGATTATTTTTGAATTGCAATCATGTTTTGATCCCATTAATCCTTAAATGTATGTTCTTCCCAGTTGTCTACCTCCAGTTTCATTTAATTTTATTGAAAAATTTAAATTTATTCTATTTTCGAATGCCAGAAAATTTGCTTTCTATTTTGCCGCTTAATATTGTGACTCTGTCATATTGCTATACATATTTATATAAATTGCAATTATTTAACAAAGAGTAACTAAAATAAAACTTTTTTTTGCTAACCTAAGTAGGAATTGATTTTAAGAAATTGTTTTTTCTGTTACTTGTTATGTAATCTGTGAATATGTTTCTATAAAAAAAAGAGATTTTTTTTAGTTCTAAATAAATAAGCAGGCGTTAATGGTTATTATTTTTCCTGAATTGTCTCACTAGTAATTCTTAATTATTTTTTTCACAAATCAAGAACTCACATTAAGTATTCTTTTCAATAGTACTTATTTTAACAAAATTTCCCTCAAAAAGTTTCAGTATTAGATATCATTTTAAATATTTGGCACTTCAAAACCGTTGTCTTATAATAATTCTTTAAATTAAATTTATTTTAAGAACTTTTTTACAAACATTTTAACAAAGATTTTTATCAATAACAATAATAATTTCCTATCGTTTAAAAATAGTTTTAAAATTGATATTGAAATTTTTATTTGTTCTATAAACTCTTGTGTACTTGAATTCATGAATTTTTGAATTTGAAAGTATAATAAAGGGTTTTGAAAGAAGTAAGGTGTTGGGATTTATTGCAACAATGGCTGTTATCCCCTGTTTCAAACACTTAGAACAAAATATATATTAAACACAAGAGAGAGCGCATAACAATAAAGGGTAATATAACTAATTATAATATTTTGAGGAGAAATCATTATTATATTTTATGCTATTATTTTCATTTTTTAAGTATGTATTCTTATATAACGAACTATAATTTGAATTGTATTTGTATCATCAACATCAACAATTCGATTGAGATTCCTAATCCATTTAGATATCTGCAGAGACAGAGGAGAAAAAAAATCTTTCTTTTTATCGATTCATTTTCCTTCAGGAAGAATAATATTTATCGTTCGTAATTGTTACTTAATCCCAGAGATGGATCGCTTCTGATCGAAATCAAACATTGCACCGGATATCCCGTGACCTGAATGCGATGACGATGAAACCCTACACTCTGATCGATATAAGCAAAAGCTCAACAGGAGCATACTAATACTACGCCCACGCAGGTATAAAGGCCGTTTAATGGGTCAGCAAGCTCTGTGCCAGCGAAACTGTGTCCCATCCAATCAATATCAGTAATAGAAGACCAGATTTGATGGATTCCGATGATATAAGCACACCTCGAAATTACCAGAGTGCCACTTTTTGGAACATAATTTTGGTTATTTGAAGCATTTATCTTCGTTTTGCTAAAGTTAATCGGTCTGAAAAAAAATTTAAATGATCGCTTTCGCTGAATTTATTCAGTACAACATTTGGTTGGAGGGAATTCCAAGTATTAGTTAAAGCGAATGTATTTTGTTGTGGATAAGGAGTTTCTGAGCCATTGTAGCTATAAATCCCAATACTTTATATCTTTCAAGGAGTTTCTGATTTAAAATGTAAAGCAAAATAAATAAATAAATAAATAGACATAATTTTTATTTTTATTTTTTAACTTATTTTAATTTTTTTTAATTTTTTAACCATTATGCCTTGAGTTTTAAAAAGCATTTGACAGATAGTTATAACATGATGATTTTATAATATTTTGGCATATAATAAATATATTTCAATGAACGTCATAATTATGTTAAAAAAGGGTATATTCTTTTTTTAAGATATGTAATAATTTCACCTTGAATCCATTAATCTACTAGAAGTTATACTCATAAAGATAAGGTGTTAACCTGTTAATGCACATTAATTAACGAAGGCTGTGATAGAAAACGCATGAACAGCGGCAGAGAGGTAAGGAAATAAATAAAGATTAGAATGAAATCTGCTATGCATATTTCAATGTTTCTTGTCAGAACAATCATTTCTTGAACGGCCAATCACCACGTGCTCGTGCGAGTTGAATTATATTTTTATTCATCTTAATCGTTTCATCGAATGAGTCCCTTTAGTACTGCAAACGATCCAAAATACTTTATCTCACATTCATTGCTTAAAAAAATATCCCATTTCCTATTTATTTCATTCCCTATAATCACTCGCTCAAAATGACATTTTTCTAGTTTTATTGGCTGAAGTCATTAACATATTTTTTAAATCAGAGTGTTTGTAAACGCGATGTCAACGCGTTATTAAAAGCTAATTTTTTGAGATGCTGTGCAGATAATAAAATTTGATATTTTTCGTCTACGGATTTTTGTTGACGCCACAAAACCCCATTCTTAAAACAATATCATGTTCTGACATGATAAAAAAAATATATTATGTGAAATATGCTTTAGGTATATATTTATGGTATCATCAAAAGATTTATTTCCTTAAGGAGTCATTGGATCTTCTGTAGTCATAATATTCACGAAAATAATAAAGAATTCCGTTCATAAAACTTTACTAAAAATTCAGCAAAAAAAATGTAAACAAGATATGAAGTTTACAAAGCTAATATTTACCATATTCATACTTAGCTTCATTAATGCACTTATAAATCAGTTAATTTAAGTATTAAAAAAACATAAGTTGAGATTTCTCATCCAATAAAGTCGCACACTTAAAAATGGGGGAATTTCTTAACTCCGCACGGTGCTATAAGAGGTAGTGAACAATGTTATATACTGAGTACATATATTAGCATAAATTTAGCAGGAATGCTCCTTTTTTTTGAAAAAATTGTAGCTGTCTACAATATGATGCATGTTTTGCGTTAACTTCAATCAGGTATGAATTTATGCATTTTCCGATCCTATGCAATGGGCATTATGAGACTATAGCCAATATGCCATCTATATCAATATTCATATATATATATATTTTCATTTCATGCAGACACGTGATGAAAATTGCATTTTTATACGTTTAATGCGCAATAATAATATATTTATTTTTAATTTGAGTTTTTGTCAATCTGATGGCAACATATTAATAAGATAATTTTTTCCCTTTTACTCGTAACGCAGGCTTGGAGCTTAAGTTTTAATTTTTAAATAATAATTTAATAAATATTCGAGTTAGCTTCGATACCTGTTTTCTCCGAGCGGAGCTCGGTCACCCGCTGGTATAATATAATGTTAGAGATAAATAACGTTAATGAAAAATGTTCCAGACGCTCCAAATTTATTCGAAAGAATACAAGTTTTTATTATTCCTTATCTAACCCTTTTGGAACAAAAGTTGGGATTAATCTATAAATTTAAGTACGAAATATCAAAATTAACCAATATAATAACTTAAAACAGCTGATTTTTTAAAAAATATATAAGTAATTTTGAGTTATTACATTGGTTATTTTTGATATTTAGTATTTAAATTTAAGGATTAATCCCAACTTTTGTTCCAAAAGAGTTAGAGTAAGTAATTATAAAAACTAGTATCCTTTCGAACAAATTTGGAACGCCTGGAACATTTTTCATTGAAGTTATTTATCGCTAATACAATATTATATTAATCCCACTAACTCATAAATAAATAGCTAAATATTATGCTTTAAAACTTTTTGGGCATTCTCCTAAAGTGTTATTCATAATGCCAGTAATATTTCAAATTGCTAAGGTGACAATTGCAAAAAATCATCTTAAAGGTCGCTCCCTGGTCGCCTTAAAAAAAGCAATACAGAATAGGAATTGCTCTTAAGTCCGGTTCCACTATACCCTTGAAAATCCGGCACTATATTTTTAAAGAACATTACAATGTATAATAATTCAATTTTCATGAAGATCCTTAGCTCAAAACCCTTAATAAAAGATGATAACAAAAAAAAGCCCTTGACTTAACTTTATTGACATCACAATGTGATGTAGCAAATGTTGAAGATAATCTTTATTTAAAAACTAATATATAACGCTTGAATATAATCACATTAAGTCTGAATTTTATGGTGGGGGTGGCGTTCCATTGACTTAAGTGCTTCTAAAATGGGATTTAGTAGCATTAAGTTATGAAAGTCTTATTATAAATATGTGACGAAAAAATAGGATGTTGATAAAATGGAGCATTATTTGAATAAAGGATTAAAGACTAATGGAATGTTAAAAATGTGAAAATATAAAAAAATACACTTGATAGAGAGTATAAATTATTTTATTCACGCTCAATAATTTATGAATTTTGAGAAACGAGGATAAATTATTTTATTTTTTTCACTAAAAATGAATAGAAAATTTTCATTTAAAACTGAAGTTTTAAATGTTTTTTTTTAAATATTTCATATTCTTATGGTCATAAAACTGTGTGTAGTACAATGTTTTTTAACTCCTTCGCTGCCAAGCCTAAATTGTATGAGGTTATTCCCATTGCCATTTCTGGTTTGAATGTTATTGTTTAGCTAAGTTTTATTATGTCAAAATAAATACACATATTTTGTCATAAATAATCATTTACATGTATAAAAATCAAACACGAGTATATTCGTGGTTGACAATGGGAATAACCTCATACAATTTAGGCTTGGCAGCGAATGGGTTAAATAAAGTGGAATTTTTGTAAAAACAATTTATTTGTAGCTTTTTTTTCAAGTTTTTACTCTTGTATATTTATATTTGTGGCCATAAAAAGTTTGACAAGTTGTACGTTATAATGCATTGAAAGTATCACGAGTATATTCGTGTTGGCAATGGGTAACGCCCTGCCAACCACGAGTATATTCGTAGTTAGCAGCGAATGAGTTAATCAACATTAAATAATCCGACATTTTTTGTATATAAAAAAATCAGAAGCATTATTGATCACAATAATCTTGAATTGAAAAATTCCATTCTGTAACTTTAAACATAAATAGAGGATCCATTGTTAAGTGGTAATTTATTTCGAAATTTGAAGCTCATCTTGGTTAAGCGAATACGTGAAGTTCGAACATAAACACAATGAAAATTCCTAGAGTCTTAAAGTCAATTATTACTCTCTCATTTACAACATGTGTAAAAGTAAAATACTATATATAATAAAATACTACATATTTCCACATTTTAGATCTATATGAATTCCAAAAACTCATTTTTCAAATTAAGATTTCTGTTTATGAACACGATAACTCAAAAACGCTTTCTTCTAAATGGCTGAAATCTTGTAAGTGGTGTTAACACCGAATTTGCTGACAAGTTTGTATGTTTAGTAGTCCATGTATAAAGTAATACGATAATTACTAAGTACAAAGTGTTATTATATGAGTAAAATTTGGTACACAAGTTTAGCTTTTAACGTGGAGATAATTACCAAATTTAGACCTAAATCCATCAAAAGGTTGATTGTCTGTCTGTCTGACCCCTTAGTATGTTCTTCACTCTACACATTTTTGACTTAAAAAAAGAAATAACTTCGATAAGAAAAATTTTGTATGTTCTTTTGCATGAAAAGTATTTACTCTCTTTCTTCTTGTTGTTGTTATTAATTGCCATTTACTTGCCAAGTGCTCCGACGACCGTCAGCGATTTTAAACCGAATGAGCGTTTCGTGTTTTTGAAGTAGTGCAAAATTGGCCCAAGTGTACGACTTAGATACAGAACAGAACGCCGTCTCATACCCCCTTATCTGTGACCGTTCTGGTCACTTCACGATTTGGTGGGCATGTTACGGGAATTTTATTTAAGTATTACAACATTTACAGTAAGAAAAAACCAAAACTATTTATAGAATTTACAAGAATATGAGAAATGATAATGAAAGAGTCGTTTACAGAGATTTTCTTCTTTGAAAAATAATTTGGAACTAATATAGACTGAAATATAAAATTTGTTATGATATACATGCATTCAATGTTCATTTAATTTATGACACACTAGGTGACGTTGCAGGTATTCAAATGAGATAGGAAATAATTTTGCAACTTGGAACGATGAGAAACTCTGCTTGATTGTAGTGTATAATAGGAAACTGCTTGTTTTTACCCTCAGTCTTTGTGAGTATGAGACTTGATGTTGGGGACTAGGAAGATGAGAATAGATCTCTCTTTTCGCTTATAAATTTAATTATGCTGTGGATTTTTTGCCTGGATAAGTGGTACAACTCAGATACTCACTCATCACAGTCGCATGTACAGCCCATTTTTACAGAGGGCACATTTTTACACCTTACAAACAGATCAACTATGCCCGAAACGGAACGCCCAAATCTTGAGGAAGACGCGTTACCCGTATGCCAAGACGCCGGCACTCCGTTTCCTTTTCATATTATCCATCTTTTTCATTCATCCGATAATGCCAACTTATATTAGATAACTGATCTTTGTTTTTAAGAAAAAAAACCTCTGAATACCTGCTTATTACATATTTATCCAATGGTAATAAGATCTCCAATGCTACTCACTATTTCTAACACTTTGATTATACCAGGAGTCGTCCTGACGTAGCTTGAGTCAAAGTGGATTTTGATGGGAATTTTTCCTTCCTGTGGTTGTGTGGGGGCCCCGGGATACTGGCTTTGCTGCATCCCCCCCTGCATGCCTTGCATCGCCTGCATTCCCTGCATGGCCATCTGGGGGTCTGCGGTCAGCGTCACTTGGAAATTCGGAGATGCCATCTTGGTTTGCTAATCTGTAAAAGGAAATTAAAAACGCAATGTATTAAACTGAATGCATCAAAGGAATCTAGGACATGAGAGGAATAAGAATTGTTGAAAGGCATGATAAAGTCTCGAAATAACATTCTCCGTCAGGAGATCTCTTCAGCAAAAAGTAATAATTTTTTGTTTCATCAACTATTTTTATTGAGTGAATTTCTTCTTGCCTTATATGCTGTGGGTAGCGATTGAAGGTCGCGATACGAACCCGCGACGCTAGGACCAGCAGCCGAGTAACATAACCATAATACAAAAGTCGACTTCAGTATCGTAGATGTTTTCTGTCTTATGAAGCTAGCGCTACAGTACTCCCCCACCAGTGAGTCGGCGAAGAAGCGAACGATTTTGTATTGCGCCAAGCGTTACGGAGAGTTGCTGCTTGCTCGTCAAGTGAGTCTGATGATTTTTTTTGCTTTGCTTACGTCAAGTGGGTCTGACGATTTTGCTGCCGGTAGAGGACGCCACGAATGTTACTGATGGTTGCGTTAACAAGGTCACCAATGTAGCGAGTGAAGGTCGCAGTACGAACCTGCGACGCTTGGGCCAGTAGCCGAGTAACATGAACATAATACAAAAGTCGACTTAGGTATCATAAATGTTATATGGCTTATGAAACTAGCGCCACACTATGTATGAAATTTGACACATTCTTTTCTTTAATCTTAGCTGAAAATGCCATAAAACAGGAAAAGTTATTTTATGATCAACATGTATATCCGTCAAAAAGACGATGAAATGTGCGCAGTACCTTCTGAACGATATCCAATACTTCAGATGTTTTTGAAGCAATTTTGCTACCTAGGGCGACCTTTGAAGTATATGCTACATATCCCAGTAGGGGCGCGATGTATTCATTAAAGTTGGTGACAATTATTTAAATAATTCCAGCAAATACTGGAAGTTATTTTAACAAATGTCTGTGGTTAAAATTATTTATTGTTTCCATGCTTTTTTTTGTTGTTCTTAATACGTTCCAGTTTTATTTTGTATTTCCTTAAATATTGTTAGTACATTTTTCTTACTTTTCTATGCTTAAACAGCATAAGAATTCGCCATTAACGTGCTGTCTATATTACATTCAACTATTGCTATTACTGGAACGATTTTAAATATATTATTCTTATCATAATCGAAAGGTATTGCGATTGCAAATATTCGAAATTTCTCGTAGAATAAATAAGCCTATTCTTCAATGAGAATTGTTTTGGAGAATGTAAATCCACTTTTGGAGAAAACTACAATTATAATACATCGAAGTAAAATCGTTTTGAACTTATACTGAAAAAAAAAAAAGACATCAAAATATCGAAGAGTTTTTTTCCACTCTACTTCCTTGCAAACTTCCACCATGTAGAACATTATTAGGTACAAGAAATTCAAATATGAATTTTTATAACAGTTTTGAAATATAATTTCTTATCTTTCAGCTATTGAAATAAAGTTTTTAAATAGGCATACAGTTTTGATTTGAGGCCTGGATATCAAATTCATTTAATCTAACTAGTTGCATTTTTTCCAAGTATCTCATTCACACCCACCCACCCACCCCCACACCTTTCACCTGTATGCGATAGTAGCGAAAAACTTCATACCAAATTTTCTTTGAACCAAATTTGATTACATTTTTTAATAAAGAATTTTTTTCCCTGAATGCGAATGAAAAGTATAAGTTACACTATTCCGAAAATATCTTTAGGAAATAAAGATAAAAGGATTAGTAATAAGATAATTGATTGATTGATAAGCGATTATCATCAATTCCATCCACTTTTAATCATAATGCATAACTATGTCTGACTCGTCCATGTCCAACCAAAAATTGTAGCTTTGTCCCTTTCCTTTAAAATAATAATAATAATAATAAAAAACGAGTCTTCGCAAAAAGTTTTATTTAATATTCTATTAAACTTAAAGATTATTAATTGATTATCAGGATGAGTAATTATAATCGTTTATCATAAGTTAAAACAAAATTATTTCGATACCTTTTTATTTATTTTCTCGCCAAACTAATGCTAGTATTACAAAAATGGGATAAAACATAAATTCAAAAACTCTGACATGGTATTGAATTAACCCGATTCGCCAGAATTTTACTAAGTTAAACCTTTAATGCTATTATTAAAATACTTTTTTTGAATGGAGAAAGAGATAGAGAAATGTGCCAGTACTGCGTAATCATTAATGCATTTTTTGAATATAAAGAGATAAATATCAGTAGATCTGGATAGAAAAAATCTTGAGACAATGACAGACATTATAGATCGACAGAAAAACAATCATATATAATTTCTAAAAACGATTTTTTTTTGGGGGGGGAGAAGGAGGTTCTCGGTAAATTTGAAATGCAGTGATTCATTAAAATGTTAATTCAGAAATAAATCGTAGAGATGTTATTGAGTTATTTCCATTAAATTGTTAATTTAGGCACTGATGTTGACATAAATGGAACCTAATACAGGGCGTCCATAATTAAACGACCCTACTTTAAAATTGTCTACAGACGAAACTATAGTTCGGAAAGTTATGAAATTTTGTATAGGACATAATTAAGGGATGGAAATTTGTTTGAGTGGAAAAAAATAGTTCAAGCTTTCGCCACCAGCGCAGTTTTTCAAATGATTTACACATTTAGCCTATTTTTGACAAATTTAATTACAACAAAACGTTTCAATATGACGGCCATTATTTCCCGCTATCATCTAGAATCATAAGAGAGCAGAGCTGACCACATCATAAGATAGAATCGTTTCACAGTTCACCACAGCAAGCACGTCAATGCCTTTCGAGCACAATTTTCACGCGAGATGGAGCTCCTCCACACATTAGCCGTTATGTAAAGGACGTTATCCATAATCATTTTACAGAAGAGCGTGTCGTCAGTTGTCAATTTCGTGATCTGTGGCCTCCCCGGTCTCCAGACCTGAATCCCTGTGACTTTTGGCTTTGGGGGCATTCAAAACATCTGGTAAGTCGTGATAATCCAAAAGCTTTTCCTGATTTAAAAAGCAGCATCTCACAGCATGTTCTTACTATTTCCCAGAATTCACTACGGTAAATTGTTGAACGTGCTATCTTACGATTCCAGATGGTAGCGGAGAATGTTGAACATGTTTTGTTGTAATTAAATTTGTCAAAAATAGGCTACATGTGTAATTCATTTGAAAAACTGCCCCTGCTGGCGAAATTTTGAACTATTTTTTTTATCCGTTCAAACAAATTCCCATCCCTTCATTATGTCCTGTACAAAATTTCATAACTTTCTGCACAGTAGTTTCGCCAGTAGGCAACTTTAAAGTAGAGTTGTTTAATTATGGACACCCTGTATATCGATCCATATATGGAACAATCCATGTATAGAACATCATTAGACATTCATAGATATCATAAATGGAAAGAAAACAATCAACATCATTAGACATTGATAGACATCACAGATGAAAAAAAATCAACATCATTAGACACTGATAGACATCATAAATGAAAAAAAAATTCAACATTAATAGACAAAGGCATCACAGATGGGAAAAATCAAATATAATTTCAAAGAAGAATTTTTTGGAAGAACGAAGGGAGTGTCTAAAGATATCTGAAACGTAGTTATTCATTAAAATGCTAATTCAAAAATAAATCAGAAATGGTATTGAATTAATGCGATATGTTATTTAAGTTATACATTGATATTTATGCATCATAGATATAAAATCATTAAACATTGATAGAAATCATAGATGAAACATAATTAGACATTTATAAACATCATAGATGACAACAAATTATACATAGTTTCTAAAGAGAATTTTTTGGGAGAAGGGAGCACTCGGAGAGGGGGGGTTCTGAAATGTAGATCTTGAGGCGGGATTTTTTTTACCGATCAGAATACTTTCTTCATGGAAAAGTAAATAATTTGGAGAAACGACCAAAATATTTCAACCGAAATAGCTGATTTATCTATTATTTTAAAGCTGTAAAAATCTAACGAAAATTAGGTACTAAAAAAATTCTAATCTATTAAATAAAAATCCAAAAACTAATATCTTGGAAGAAAGAGAGAGAGAGAGAGAATGTACAAATGTTTGTTAGCTTCAAATTTGCAATAATAAATATAACAATCCATCAACAAATGAAACATAAAAACAACCAAAAACAGAAGAGGGCATTTTAGAGTTCCTCAAGCCTTGGAAGATTAGCGAAAGAAATAAATCCCAAGCTCCCAGTCAACACAAAACGAAAGCGAAAAAAGATTTCAAGCTGCTTAGAAAAATCTATGAAGCCAAGTCAGTAAGACTTTTTGATAAATGGCTTTGAAGAAACAACTTGAATGGCAGTTGTACTTACTGCTCGAGAAAAAAAATGAATAGTTCAAAACATTCTCTTTTTTTAGTTATTTAAAAAGAACCCTGTCTTGAGGGGAAAAATTTTTCATCCCCAGTTGTAACAAAGTAAATGCTCCGACAATGAATAACTTTTATTTGCCCCCATACTTCTCATTTTCAAGAAGTACAAAAGGAGAGGATGGTTGAGAAAACGAAGTCTCGGAATGACTTTTTTTTTTTTTTTTTTTTTTTTGCTTTTGCACATATTTCGAATGGATCCACTCATTTTTGGTAAGAAACTTTTTGACAGAAAACATACTTACTGAAGAAC
>JAOUZG010053459.1:6619179-6632447 GCA_026289955.1 Argiope argentata | reverse complement strand
AATTTCTCCTGAACTAATTGATATTTCGGGATGAAAAATAGATGTTGGCCGATTCTCATAGATACCGGATAAGCACAAAAAATTTCATCAAAATCGGTCGAGCCGTTTCGGAGGAGTATGGCAACGAAAACTGTGACACGAGAATTTTATATATTAGATATATATGAGTGTGAGCTAATAGGAGGAATTGAAGAATACTCTCTTTCAACAACATATTATTTTTGTCACAGAATAATGGGAGAAACATCAAATGTGTAACAATTGATGTATTTATCCCATTGAAAGTACACAGACTCTGAAATTATTCAATTTAATTTAATATTGAAATTAATTGTGTATATGCTAGAGTTATGAAATTTTGTATATTTTAAACGATATTATGATAGTTTTATGTTTTCGCCATTTCTTTATCAGTTAATTTTAGAATTTATTTAGAATTCTTATAACTGGCTCCATATTGTAGTTCAACCAGAAAAAAAAAGATTACATTTTAGAACAATAATATATAGAAATATAGTAATATAATAATTATAAAAATATATATTTGTAACATAGAATTGTACATTAGGACAAAAAATAAAAAAAATAATCATATAATTTTTTAAAATTTTTCTAATGCCATCACAAGTGTATTTTAAAAATGTGCTCCTTATTAAAATTAATATACAATACAATTCAATAATAATAATATTTAATCAGAAATTATTGCGTTAATATCCAAGATTAGAATAGTTTTTATTTTTTATTCCTATCTGATGAAGGTCACTGATATGAAGTTACCAAAAATGGCTTTATATTTTTAATTAAAACATTTATTAGAAAAATGACTCAATTTTTATTTGTAGGGATAGAATTTAAGAAGATTGAATTTTTAAGCCTTAAATATTAAAGTCAGAAATAGATCCATAAAAGGTCTAATTATTTAATGAACAAAACAAGAAAAAACGTTAATTTTTTTCTCTCATGGAAGCGATTATTTTTTTCTAAACGAATTCACGAAGATTAAACAGAAAATGAACAGCTTTGGAAAATTAGTAATAATATTTTTAAAGACGAAAGCAATTCGAATTCGCCAAAACTAATCAATTCAGGAACAAAAAATTACAACTCTTGCCTAAAGCGAACGTATCATTATAATTGCGAACACAGACTCGATTTCATTCTTTTAAAAGATTTATATTTCTCGCAATCCATCGATTCATTTTTTTTCATAGCAAATGATTTGATTATTCAATAACTCATTTAGAATTCCTATTTCCCTTATCATTGAGATTTCTATCGTTTGGTGTTTTAATAAATTTGATCAGAACTTTAATTAAAATAATATTTTAATGTGAATTGTTTTGTTGTTTTCTTATGGAATTTTGAATATTGATACATTAATCAGTAGATTAAAAGCATTCCGAAGTTTAATAAAAGTATTAAAAATACTTTGAAAACATAATACTGTTATTTTTCCATTGCCTGTGGCAATTATATAGCTGATCCAAGTGCAGGTTTAAAATGTTTCAATATTTTAAACATTTAAAACTTAAAAAAAATAAATATGGAAAATCATTTAAAAATAAATCTACTGCAATTAAAAAATAATTAATATTGTAATTTGTTCCTTTCATTTTTCACTTAAATTTTTTAAATATATTTTTTTATATTTCTTTAAAAGATGATTTCACCTGTTCCCATCTTTTAATAAAATATTTAGACAGTGAAATGTGCCATTGTTTATTCAACATATTTAATTTATATTAAAGTTATGCTTAAAAATATTTTTGATCCTTAAAATTTATGAATATTTAAGATTGTTTTATTTGTCATATTCATAATAATAGAAAAAATACTATGTTATCCTCACCCCGCCCAATTTTTTCATTTATCGTTTTTGTTGTTATTGAATATATATATTTAAATCTCTGAAACAAACACAATCTTGAAAAATAAGCTGGCTATATATATTTGTATATATAACCAGCTTTATATCACATGGAAGAGCAGCAGTTTTGAAAAATGTGCACAATTTCAAAAGAAGCCTTCTAAGAAAGCTACAATGCAATGGTAGTTATTTTGTCACCTTCAGAACAAAACTTTGTTTGGGCTCAAAAGACCTTAGTCGGTGAAGGACTTTAAAATTTTTTTTCCAATGAGTAGATAGTCTTCCTATAATAACTTCCATTTGTTCAAAATTGCTTGATTTTGAAAATAAACTTTAAATATAACAAAATTCCAATTTAAAGTAGAATAACTTTATATCGAAACCACTTAAAATCTGAAAATAGACCAATTTTCCCATTTAGATTTTCAACAATGAGGATTGGCCAGATTTAAGTAATTGTAGCAGCAACGACAGCAATTTGAGTTTCATTTCAGCAATGAGCGTATCGCTGTATAGTTAGTTTAAAATATTTTTTTGAAAAATTAATTAAAAGTAGAAAAAAGCTACTCAGCATAAAAGGGCATTGATGAAGATATACTTTTTTGGACTTTCAGATGTGAAAATTAGCTTTCTATGATTTAAAGATTTTGAAAACTATCTCAGAAACATGGTAACATTTTATTTGGTTTTAATGATTAAATTCTAATTAGAAAGCTAGAGTTCATTCCAAGTTGTTTATATTTAACCTCTAAAATATCACGTTTTCAATATCAAAGTTTTTTAGCTTTAGGTTAAGGGATATAGTTTATACAGAAGGTCAACCCACATACACCTATGTGCACAAGCGGGCATACACATACAAATATCCTTATTTTATAAGATATTTACATCTAAATAACAAAATTATACACTAAAGTAAAACACTTTTCAGTTGAAAGAAAACAAGTTATATAAAAAACAATTTTTTTTAAATCAGTTCTTACTTTGAATATTAGGAAAAGTTTAGGAAGTTAGGAAAGATTTTATTTTTGTTTCTTTTTATTAAATAATTAGAACTGTTGTTCTCGTGTTACGCTTTACAATGGAAGGAGGGGTGCAGTAGCTTCTGACTGTACGGGCCTTTGAGCACCCGAATAATGATTACCTTTGACTGAGAGCCCCGACTGGTACAACTCTTTACATGGAGAATTTTGTGACCAGGTTCGAACTCGCAGCACAAGGGACGTGAATCCAACGCCCTATCATCCAGGTTATCTTAATCAAACAAATGCAGTTATTATAAAGAACTACTATTATAAAGATTTACTATTTGATTATATATGGTGTATACTTTCAATAAATTGTTTGAAAATTTGTTTCGCAAAACTATTAAAATTTAACTTTAGAATTAAGAAACAATAAATTATTTTAAATGAGACTCATTTTTAACAATGCTGCTTTTTCCTATTCTATATTTGTACATGCAAAAATATAAAAAGAAAATTAGGGAATTATATAACGCAATGAACAAAACGATGCAAAGCTTCTAAAACAAGTCATTTGTCTTTCCAATTTTAAAAGTTTAAAAATATTTTTATGCTGAAGCAATTTAACCATAGTTATAGAAAATATTTAAATTAAAATTTTCGCACCTATTTATCACGCTGACTCAACTGGTCGCTAAAGACGGATGTTAAAAAATAGTCAGTTAAACTGAAAAAAAAACAGTTATATGAAAAACTTAAATTAAGTAGTGTCTTATATCTACCTGAGTGTCGTATTCTGTTGTATTTTTATATCTTGCTTTTGCTATCTTGTATAGTTTTTAATGGGTTCCAAAATTGAATTGACTTTGACATCTAATTATGAAATGTTTCAATGAAGCAATGTAGAAATTAACCCTTTGCAGTCCGAAAAACAATTAGATGCCAAATTATTCACCTAATACAAAGATTTTTTTATTGCTATGAAAAATAAATATGCATGATTCTTTTAAGTCGAATTTCTTTGAAAAATTAATCTACATCTCTTAATCATTATGTAAGCGTTTTTGACAAATAAATTTGAAAGATAAAAATATGAAACGTCAAAATGATGCACAATCTTGAATGGCGAGTCAGAGGCACCATCGGAGTGCAAAGGGTTAAAAATAGAGAAATTTGATCAGTGGTTTTTTTATAAAAAAAAAATAATTCAATTACCCTCACAAATCAGAAAGAAACCAATTCAAAAAACAAATTGTCTTTGGCAGAACCAATATCAGAAATTATAAATAAAATCCAATGTTATATCAAACTTAGGAGTAGAGAGAAAAAAAACCTTTTTGGCGATAAACTTCCAAGATTTTTCATCATTAAAATACACCAGATACGGATACTTTGCTCTGAAAAATTCCATAACCATCTTTTTTTTTTCCTCCAGCAATATTCATTTTGAAGCATTATCCTCTAATAGGAAATAAAGTAGATTTTCCACCTGATTGGATCTCGGTCGGATCTAAACATGGGTCCCAGCTGGCAACGGGAGATCGATTACGATTTAAAATACCTTTTCAGACTTTCTGCATCGATTAGTTTTGAAGGAGATACCTAAACATCTGTTGCAGGGGGGAAGAAAAGAAGGATAAGTAAATAAAAAAAAGAAGAAGCATCTCGATATGTGCCTGGTTTCTGGAATATATTAGATGAGACTAATTTATTTTAGAGAAAGAAGATAAGTCTGAGGGGGTAATTTATCATCTTTTTAAAGGACTTGTTGAAGATATCCTGAATTTGATGTAAATAATGGAATATGCCTATCTATAAGCAGTTTTTCGTATAATATTTTAAAATAAATTTGCAATAATTTGGTTGGCAACTGCATTAACCTCGCAATATTGGTGTTCTTTATTTTTTAAATGAGTTGTTGAAATCGGTGTAAAATATTTTTAAAAAAGTTGACAAAATAATAAAACAATACTTTTGTAAAACCATGCGTGTTTTACAAAAGTATTGTTTTGTTAATCTTTACAAATCTTTTCATTTAACAATTTTAAATCAAGAGTTTTAAAAATTAAAATAATAAATTAGTTTTACTAAATAATTATTAAATTATTAAACATTATTTGGAAAAATACTTAAACTTAATTACATAAATAATTATTGGAAACTAACTTAATTCCATAAATAAAAGATTAAATTGAAATCTGCTATGCATATTTCAATATATCATATCAGAACATCATTTCTTGAATGGTCAAGCACCACGTGCTCGCGCAAGTTCAGTTATATTTTTATTCATTTTGATTGCTTCCTTGAATGAGTCACTTTGGTATTGCACACGATCCAAAAAACTTTGTCTCGCGTTTATTGTTTAAAAAAAATATCCTATTTCCTATTTATTTCATTTCATATAATCGCATGCTCAAAATGACATTTTTCAAGGCTTTATTTGCTGAAGACATTAAATTATTTATTTTAATCAGAGCTTTTGTAAATGCAATGGCAACACATTAATTAAAGCTGATTTTTTGAGATGCTTGTGCAGATAATAAAATTTTATTCCCCCCCCCCTACGAATTTTTGTTGACGTCAAAACCTCATCCCAAAAACAACATCCTGTTCTAAGATTATAATAATTATGGAATTTTATTTTTCTCTTTCTTATATTTGAATATTTGGTTTATTCAATTTTTTTCTGAGCATGTTTTTATTTACCTAACATTTAATATTGTAATTATAGATATAACATATTTTGTATCATTATATTTTTCCTAGTAGCGTTTTATTGTTTTAATAGTTTTACCAAAACTTTCACATCAAAGGTTTTTGCAATATATATATATATATATATATATATATATATATATATTTGTTGTATCATACTGTTTTTGTAAACATTTGTATATATGTTGTATTATTTTATGAGTCGTATTTATATTTTTGAAGTTTTATTTGACAGTTTATTTAATTCTGCTAAATTTTAACCAATTCAAAATTTACTTTTCATGACATGCTTTCAGAATCTTTATATTCCTGCAATATTTTCCTATTTTATTATTTTATAGTTCGTCTAGATCTTCATGACTTCTGGTTACCTTTTGGCTAGAGAGTGTAATGCATTTTCCCGAAAGACCAATTAAGGGTTTAAAACCAAAATGTTGAACTGACTCTCCTGAATGTTTAGTGAAAGAAAGTAATGGAAAAGAATACCCGGTTAAAGTATTCTATAAAACTTAATGGAATAGGAACTTACGAAAGTATAAGAAGAATATTACATTAATAACAATATGTAAAGCCTGTATAGCTTGGGACAGTAGTTCCTATGAGAATTTGATTCAAATATTTCTAAGGTAACGCTAAATATTTGTTGTATTATTCCCTTATGAATGTCTTCTATTAAGAAAGTTAGTTTTACAAAAAGAGTAATTATTGCCAAATAGATATTGGATGGGCCGGAGTAGCTTGTTGGTAGGGCGTTGGATTCACATTCCTTCGGCTGCGAGTTCGAACCCACCAGCTGAAGACTCTCCGTTTGTGTAATGGCCGGAGAAAAGTTCTCCATGTCAAGAGTAATACCACTGAAGTGTACTGGGTCAGAGATGGTCGTTCTATGTTCCAGGTCTAAATTACGATCTGTGGCTGAATGAATGAAATGCTTGAATACATCCCACCTCGTAAATAGGGTTTGTGACGTGTGTGAGCTAGAGATTAGACTTCTGCTGTCCTTGTGTGCTCAGAAGTCCATACGATCAGAAACTACTGCACCCTTCTTTTCGTTGTGAAGCGAAACACGAGAGCAACCACAAGGGGTGTCGGATCATCGGCAGCCAACCTTGGCAACGAATTTGGCTATTTAGGTGACAAAAAAATAAGAATCTCGAATATTCGAGAATCTTGAAGATAGCACCATTAGGAATCGAGTTTTGATATTTTTTAGAGCATTCGATGCCCTGCTATGAGATATATAAAGAACTGAGGAGGATACACAAGAGAAAGAAACATGTTGCTGAAGGGAATTCAAGTGAGTTCTTAAATGAAGTTTTCGTTGAACTGTTTTTTTTGTGAGTTCTTTATAAGTTCTTTGTACTCTTAAGATTATTTGTTACCGATTTGTTGCTTTTGTGTTTCTGTTCTCTGAAAGTGCTGTTTTTGTGTACACTTCGACTGTATTTTAATTACTGCATTAGCATTATTCTTTAAGCAATATTTCTTTGTTAACGCCTACTTTTGTGTCACCGTACATCTGACGTGCCGACTTCGTATTACCTGTAACTGTATTTTGGTTTTTTTTGTCCTACTTATCATTTTACCTTTCTAAATATGTAAAGTGTATAAGTTTTCCATATCGTTATATTATTATAAATTTGTATCATATGAAATCTGCGTGGAGCTTTCTATATAACGAATCATTTTTTTTTATTTAATTCACTTATTATGCCCTTGTTAAAAAATTACCTGAAGTAATCATTCGTTGTATTTGAGGCGTCTTTTTTCTGTATTGAAAATAACCCGTTTTCTGTATACATGTCTACCATTTAAAGTCTGCAAACAAATTTTCGAGAAACCTTGCGCATTATTGAATTATATTATTATATTGTTATGCAAAATTAAATCTCGACTGCGAATATACGATAAAAAATTCCCAACAGGTTCAGTAAAGATAACAATACTTTGTTTTTATATTTCCACGAAATTTCTGAGTATAATTCTTAACAAGGGTTGCCACAAAAGAAATCAAAACCATTCATGAATTATATGGTTTAAGTCCAACAGAATTACATGAAATAATGGTGCTTTTTATATACGAAATCACGAAGGCAGATAACAAAGCTCAAAAGAAGCATACATAAAATAATACTTGCTATGAGTTGCAGTGCCAAAGCCGCAAATCATTAATAATAAAATAACCACGAACAGCATGAAGGCTCAGAAGGGGCTCTTTGGAGTTCATCGCCTCAAGAGAGATTTCGCTTGACACTCACATCTCAGTCCTCTCAACTTTATCGCTCACCTTTTTTTAGAATTTTTGTGACAGACCAAAAAAGCTTTCAAAGGAAACTACAGAAGTTCCAAAGTTCTTATAGGGATAATAACAAGATTTTCGAATATTACTAAAGTTGTGTAATTTGTCGTCAAGCCCGACTTGGCTGACTTCAGTGATTTAGCAAACATTGAGTTCAAACTATTTTCAACTATTTTCATTTTCAGAAGTTTTATATCGCTGGCACATCAAGATTACAAATTTGTAACCATATATTCCTTTCCTTCCCCCCTCACCAGAAACATGTAAAGTGTGAATCTTGGTCAAAATCTCACGAGAATTTGTCAAAACGCAAAGCACGAACAAAATCTCACGAGTATTTGTCAAAAAGCAAAGCACGAACAAAATCTCACGAGTATTTGTCAAAAAGCAAAGCACGAGCAAAATCTCGCGAGTATTTGTCAAAAAGCAAAGCACGAGCAAAATCTCGCGAGTATAGAAAAAGAGAGACAACTCGTGGCGTACGCACAAAGACTGGGGATAAAAACAATCAGGATCCTATTATACACTTTAATCAAGCCGAGTTTCTCTTCGTTCCAACTAGATAAATTATTTTCTATCTCCTTTTAATACCTGCAACGTCACAAAATTAAATGAACACAGAATGTATGTATATCATAACACATTTTATATTTCAGCCTATAATAGAGTCAAACTATTTTTCAAAGAAGAAAATATCTGCAAACAGCTTTTCTCATTATCATATCTGATATTCTTGTAAAATTCTGTAAATAGTTTTGTTTTCGCTTTTTCTTACTGTAAATATTTTCTTACTTAAAATAAAATCCCCGTAACATACCCACCACAAAACAAACCGTGAAGTGACCAGAATGGTCACAAATACGGGGGTATGAGACGGAGTTCTGTTCCTCATCCTTTTGACTTTTGACAGAGTGGCAGAGACACACTTCATCATTTTGTGCTTCGTCGTGGTAGAATTTTAAGTTTAGTTTAGCTATAATAATGTCTTGTTTCAAAGCGACACTAGGCCTAATATGGGACGGATCTCCTAATTTTGAATCGCATTCAGATGACGAGGATGACACCTGAGCCAGCACCTCTCTCTGCACTACGCAGCAGCAGCGGAAGAGCGTTTGCTCGCATGGATACAACATGCTCCAGACCCTCTTATAAGACGGTTCTTCGATAGAATCGGGTCTCTAACCTGAAACACTCCAGTCCCAAAGACAAAAGCTTACCGTCATGCCAGCGATACCAACACCGTTAGAAGGAGAGAAACAGCGAATGCCGTTTGGTCTCTTAATTAATTCCCTGAATCTTTTTCTATTAATTAAAGAAAAAAGTGATACAGGTTTTTTTAAACTCAATTCCCCTAACCATTGTATTTTGGAGCAATTGTGGTTTAAAACATTGTAATGTACAGACCAAAAAATTGTCAATACTTTGACAGATTTCACACACCATTTGATACAGATTTATGCAACAGATTATGATACAGATTTTGATTTATATACAGATTAGTATACAGATTTTTCAACTACGTGCCAAATTATATTCATTAAACTCTATAATTTTTATCATATCAGAAGATGATGTTGTTTTTGAATGAAATTTTTGGTGTCAACAAAAATCCGTAGACGAAAAATAAAAATTTTACTATTCACGCGGGCTTTCAATAACGTGTTACTAATGCATTTACAAAAACTCTGATTTTTGAAAAATAAATTAAGGACTACAGCAAATAAAACTTTAAAAAATGTTGTTTTGAGCACGTGACTATATGAAATGAAATAAATAGGAAATGGGATATTTTTTTTAAATAATAAATACAAGACAAAGTTTTTTTCAGATCGTTTGCAATACTAAAGTGATTCATTCAATTGAAACCATTAAAATGAATAAAAATGTAATTCAACTCGCACGAGCACGTGGTGCTTGCCCGTTCAAGAAATGATGTTCTGACCCGATACATTGAAATATGCATGAACAGATCTCATTTTAAACTTTAATATTTAGTTCTTGCTTTTACTTGAGCTCAGATAGAGGGGTAAAATTTTTGATTAAAATATCTTCTCCAAAATGAGATGAAAACAAATTTGTTGTTACAATAAAACAAAATATCATCCATTTATCTCAAGAAAGTTTTTCATTTATTGAGTTTAATATAGGGTAGAAATATTTCCTATTAATTGTTCCGTTTAAGAGACGCGCTTTCCTCATTCCAGCTGTAGTTACCTGCGCATGTGCAGTTTCTCTAGAACTTTGATGAGCTTGTCTTTTTATTCTTAGCCACTTCGATTTTAATATATCTACTTAGAGATGTAACATAGAACGAAGTTTCTTTGAATTTGTGCTGGTGATTTCTGTTCATCAATAAATGCTATTCTGTATTTTATGATGTATCTGATCTTTGAGAATTAAACATAGATATTAAACTTTAGATCCGAGATAAATAAAACCACATAATAGAATTAGAATGACTTGATTGAATGTAGATTTATTTGATGGAAGTTCTGGCGCCATATACATCAACCAGATAGGTCTTAAACATAGATGTGAATTTGAATTCTCAACATCAATTTTTTTGATACCATCCCTTTCTATGTTGTTGTTACTACTGGCAAGTGCCAGTAGTAACAACAACCCTCTGATGCATCAGCGGATTTAAGCCTAAATAAGCGTATCTTGTTTGAAGTAGCGACAACGAGGGCCAAGAGTACGACTTTAGCTACACACTCATCACATTCGCTTGCACAGCCCCTTTTTACAGGGGGGCACATTCACATACTTTACAGACAGAACACCAAAGAGCAACCATGAACGAACCGGGACTCGAATCCTGGACTCCCAGAACACGGGGAAGACGCCCTAATTCTTTGCCAGGACGCACCCCTTTCAATACTTCGTGTATAAGAAAGTACTTAGTCATTTTCTTGCTCAACTCTAAACAATTTGAAGTAGCGCCAACCAGAGCCAAGAGTACGACTTTAGCTACACACTAATGAAATTCGCTAGTACAGCCCCCTTTCATGTAGGGGAGGGGTTATATTTACACGCCTCCGAGACAGAACACCAAAGAACAACCATGCCCGAACCGGGGATTGAGCACGGGACGCCCAGATCACGGTTAAGATGCATAACCTCTTTGCCAGGACACAGGCATCCATTTCTATACTTCGTGTATAAGAAAGTAAAGAGTATCATCAACTATAAATAAATAACAGCTCTAATGTTATTCCATTTCAATTAAACGATGACTGTTTTTAGAAAAGTGACAACACATATTCAACATTTGGTTGACAAAGAATATTTCATCTTGTAGATTTTAATAGAGCCGGCGTCCTGGTACAAAGGTAGCGCATCTTCCTCGTGATCTGGACATCCCTGGTTCAAATTCCGGTTTGGGCATGGTTGTTTTTTACTTGTACTATCTGTGAGGCTTGTGAATGTGCCCCCATGTAAAAAGAAGCTGTGCAAGCTAATGTGAAGAGTGTGTAGATAAAGTCGTACTCTTAGCTCTAGTTGACGCTGCTTCAAACAAGAGACGCTTATTTCGGTTTAAATCCACTAATGCATCAGCGAAACTGTCCACGACAAGTGCCATTAGTAACAACAACAGAGGCTATTAACATTTCCAGTAGCAATTAAGGCGTTTTATATCCTGAATTATTTATCAATGTTTCCATAGCTTTTCCTTTATTTTAACTCTGAACTTTCGGCCAACATCATTTATCAATTTCCGCCACTGGGAGAATTAGTGGGAAACAAATCCCACATGTGTAGATTTTCGGATGCAATTACATGGCATTGCGTGCACGCGTGAAATTCTACTCTTTCAGGAAATAACAGAAGGTGCATATTAAGAAAGGGCTCAACATTCCTTCAAACTCTCGGGAAGAATAATAAGGAGAGAGAGAATTCTAATCGAACATTTTCAGCATGAAATCGATGATACCAGAAGTATGAGAAAATTTAAATATAGATTCGCGCTTCTGACTAAATGTAGGGAAATGTATGTAGGATAGGCATTTTTTTTAAATTTCCGCAGTATGACTACAGTTAAATTAATCAATGTTCGTGCGAGTGAGACGGAGAGAGAGAGAAAAACAGTAGGGCGTGGTTGAGAGAAATTAGAACATTTCAATATTTCATTTCCTCTTTTTTTACAATCAGATCGTTTAAACTGTTTCTTGTTTCATAGTATTCCTGAATTCGCTGATATAAAGTATTAAAACTGATATTGTTGATTTAAGGTATTAAAATTGATATTGTTGATATAACATATTAAAATTGATATTGTTGATATAACGTATTAAATTACATATCTTAAATTGTTGTTGTTTTCCCGATTTTTCTTCTTTTTTTTGTAAATAAAGAGGAATGTTGGCATTTTATAGAGCATTATATAATTCCTCTAGATATTGTATATAATAACTAGATGTTCTATAAGGCCGGGATGGCCTGGTTGGTAGAGCGTTGGACTCGTACTCCTTAGGTTACGGGTTTGAAACTCACCGGCCAAAAGATTCCCCGAGTGTGTGGCGACTGGCGCTCGTTAAATCTGTCCGTGGTCGCAAAGTCCTACGTGGCGAGACTAATACCACTGGGGGTACTCGGTCAGAGGTGATCGTTCTCTGTTCCAGGTCTAAATTACGATCTGAGATGAATGAATGAATATGCATGAATGTAGTCCGCCCCCTAAAAAGGGTTGTGACGAGTGTGTAGCTAAGTCGTACTCTTGGCCCTAGATGGCGCTACTTGTAAAACAAGAGACGCATATCTCCGACTAGAATGTATCAGCGGGGCTTGTCCATGGCAAGTGCCATAAGTAACAACAACAACAGATATTTTATAGAATTACAAATGCTAATTAGTGAAATTACCGCTCAGCAAATCTATCAATAATCTATCAATAATAAATAATATAGCCTAAATAATGCAGTATGATCGTCAAGACTTTGAAATTGTGTAAAAATGAACAATCTTCTATATAAATGTTTAAATTTAGTGTAGATGTTGATATTTAAGCTCAATTAAAATATTAAGTATTAAAATTTTTTAAATAATAAATTAATAATGATTTTTTTAAATATTTCTATATAAGAGCTACTTTATTTTATTCTACATGCTTAAATACAAAGTCTGAATTCATATTTTATTTTGGCTAGTTGCTTTTTAATTTCCTAAATACAATAAAAAACTACTAATTATTTTAGAATTAAACTGCTACTTAGAGCCACAAGGCTGAACAGTGATTGATAAATCGGATGAAAATATTTATTTTTTTAGTCGTCCAAAAATAACTTCGTAAAAAGTGCAAATTTTATGAATAATAAATAAATAATTTTATATACAGATTTTCAAACATTTCATTGCGTCCACCCAGTTATTTGAATACATTTAAAAAGAATGTTTGCACTGTTTGATTAACAATTTA
>JAOUZG010053459.1:6596039-6618779 GCA_026289955.1 Argiope argentata | reverse complement strand
TGTGTGTGTGTGTGTGTGTTGATTTATTTTATTAAGGGTGGCATTCTATGCAAAAAAAACACCCGATAAGGAAACTGATGTCAGTTTACATCTTGATACCAGCGCAAAAGAGAGTGAAAATTGCCTTTCACAGATTTTACAAGAAGATTTTGATAAAGATTTCTTTGATGCAGGAAAGGATACCTTATATACCTTTAAATGAATGCTGTAAGCTTAAAGGATAAAAATCCCTTTACTCACAGCCTGAGAAAATGCTGAAGTCAATAGTTTCCAAGAGAGCATGTTAAAAATGATTGAACAGAAAATGTGAATTGTATCAGGAAATAAAAGAACATTTTAGAAGAAAGTTAATATATTCCTAATTAAGATAAAATTAAGAGATTAACAATTAATATCAGATTTAGAGATATTCAGAACAATTTTTTTACCAATGATGCAATTTAGTTTTTGTTAAATTCTTTAGATTTAATTAAATTTTAACAATAGTTTTAAGTATATTTCACAAAAATATTTTCATTGATGTAAGTGGAATCGAAATTGTTTGCATTTTTTTTCCCATCATATATTTATTTACGTGACTTTATTTTCCATTGTTGAAAGTTAAAATAAAAGTATTTATTCTAATATCCATACAATTTTCAAAACGAATAAAAATTAAAGCTACACTACTTTTATTTTTAAAAAAAGATATACTGCGTATTTACATTTTTAATAATGCTATGATGTCATGGGACTGATCTCCATTAAGAAGTTTCATGTACATAAAGAAGAGAACGTACGAAAGACAATTAAAATAATACGGCTTTGATGCTTAAAAATTTGATGGAATAAAATTAATTGAAATTACATTTAAATGAGTAAATTGAATTTAAATAAAACTGATATCCCCGCCAAACCAACTGGTCTTCAGAAACGACTAGATTATAAATTATATATATATATATATATATATATATATATATATATATATATATATATATATATATATATATAAACACAAAATATCGAAGCTTTAATATTGCTAACCAGGGAGATGTGACAAATTTTGAAATATCATAGGGGTTCTTTCTTTTTTTAATCAATGATTTAAAATAATAAACAGAATTTTTTAAAAATCCAGATACAGAATGCTCTATTTAATAGGATATAAAAGAAATTAGAATGATAAATACAAAATTCCCACTTCTTAAAATAAATGAAATTTAACTATAAAATTATGTTTTGACATAGACAAAAAAAACTGTTTGAAATGTCAAAGATGCATAATTATTTCCAACACATTCCTAATTAGTCATTTTCTTAGTTGTCGGAATAAAACTGCAAAATAATTCTTCGCAAGGCAAAATTAAATGACATGGAAAAAGCTATTCAGAAAATAGTTTATAAAGGCTTAAAACAAATGGCTTATTACAGTAAGTGCAATATGCATGATTTATAATTTAAAAGTTTTATATTTTAAGAGACTCATTAGGCTGTAAACAAAAGAGGAAGAAGAAGAAAAAAAAAGAATCTCTGAATCACAGTTGTTCGTATTTTCCAATCAAACCCCACGTCGGAAGAAAAGACCGCTAATTGAAACAAAAGACCCCCGTTACTAAAGATTCTAAACTCCCAGATCTTAGTTTATTAGAAAGCAAATGTTTCGAGGTTTCTCAACTAACTGGAAGGAACAAACTTTCTTCAAGAAGAAGAAAAAAATGGCGACTTAAAAGAGAATCAGAGAATCCAGCTTGTGGAGCTTATAAAAAAAAAGGTAGAAAACTTGGGAAAGTATTGACTTTCGTCCTTTTGGCTAATGATTATTTTAATTTCCCATCTCTTTTATTTTTTCAAATAGGTCAGTTTCTTTGACTTTAAGCAACACCCGAGCAATTGAGACTTCCTGCAGAAGGTTGAAGAGGAAATGGCGGGAAAAAAACTAAGTAGAATAAGGAACTTGGCGAGAAAGTTGGCTGATTAGAGGCTTGAAAAGAATTATCGATTTCGGGGTTGGTACAAAGTACTTCTTTGGTCGAAATCGAGTTCTGTTACAAAAGGTGGTGGGAAGTAGAAAATACAGCAGGGGCAAAAGTGAAGAACTGTACCACTCTTTCCTCCCCTCCCTTGTTCTTTTCCCTTTCCATCCCCTCTGAATCCTTACTGTCTAGGAGTCATGAAGTTAGCTATTTAATGGCAATGAGAAGGTAAAACTTCAATGTTTAAAACTTCAAATTAACTAGATGGGAAAAGAGAGACTGTTTGTGTAGGTTTTGAAGGAGACTTTTTTTCCCCGCTGAACACAAAATGTTGGATAAACTTGTTTCATGGCACGCTTTTGAAGTAAATTGGATAAATAAAAATGATTGTTTTCGTGAAATCTTATTATTTTTTGCGATATCCAAATCAAGTGGAAAATTCAATAAGTATTAGGATTTCATAAACAAATTATTTGAAATATTTTAAAGGAATATTAAATAAAATGTAGGATTTTTATTATAAAAATTCTTCACAAATATATTCGAGGAAATTTATCGTTATTTTTTTCTAAATACTTGTAAAATAATTTATTGATTCCATTCTTACCTAAGGAATCTATTTTATGATTAAATTTTCTATTATTAAAATGATATTATCAGCTTTAAGAAAATAAATAGTTTGAAATGCTTTTCATCTAAAGGCTTTTAGTTTTGTATTGTTATGAAATAATATTATTTATCTGTACATTAAGTTATCTGGTAGAAAAAATAGCTTTATAGAAATAGTAGCACAAATATGACAATTACTAGGCCAAGAACATTCGAGAAAAATGGCGTTATTCCGTTAAGACTCGACTTTCTCCATTTGATCTTGTTCCATTCAATGCTTCATTTTAGGAACTATAAAAACAGAATTGATGGAGACAGTGAAAAAATACAGTAATGAGAGTAGTAATATTTGAGTTGAGCTCAACCGACTATTTCAGCGAAGTCTCTTTTTCAAATATTGATCATCTGAAAGTTGTCCTTATAACCATTTTATTTTGCTATGGTTGTTTAATAGTCTTATTTGATTATTACTGTTTACTGCCATTGTTGTGTACGCTTTGACTAATTTCTATAATATTTTCCTTTAAAATAATAAATTTCTATCAAATATTAAATCTATTGCTGTTTTCATCACACATGAACAATCTTTGAATTTTTCTCTAGCAGCATTCTTGAATTAACCACTTGACATACGAATTTATTTAACTTTCTAATTAGATGACACATCCTGTTTTGGTCATTTATTGTTGATCAGATTTTTTAAAATTATATATGGAGCTTTTGGAATATTAAAGCGTTTCGAGTTGATTTTTACGTATTTAATTAAATTCTGTTGCTTTGTTGCGGACTTGAAAATAAAAATTCAGTCATTCGATGCGCGTGTCAGACGCGTCACTGCATGCAAAGTGTTTAAATACTGGATCTTTCAAAATAGTATTACAATACTAATTACGATTTATATTGTGAACTTTAAATTCATTTTATTTTGAACATAATTCTTAAAAGAATGGAATTTTTAATTGTAAAAATATTAATTAAGTTGAACTTATGAATTTTTAAAAATAGATTCCTCGGTTGCTTTTCACAAAATTTGTTATGTACTTATTGCTTGCAATTTTTTGTTAAGTATATAAAAACCTCTGTTAATACATATAAAAATTTCATATAGGTTTACAATAATTAGCTGCAATGCATGACCATTATTGTATGTTTTTTCTTAAATACTTAAAACGACTTTTTAATTTCATATACCATTTTTCTTTTTAACATACTTTTAACTTACAAAAGGCCTGAAATAACTTATTATTGGAATTTTGAAAAGAATTCTGGCACATATTATTCAGTTTGCAGTTTCGTAATATTTATTTAACATTTAAATTAAAGAAAAAATTTAAACATTATGAGCAGTAGATGTCACCAGGATCCTTTTTGTTCGTCTTATTTTCCATGCGGATTAGATTTCAATATAAAGCACGATTTAAATATTTTTTTGGAGTATAATGATAATTGCTGTTAAACTTTAGAAGTAATAATAAGTATTTTATAATATTTACTCATTTTAGATACTTTCATGATATCACCCTTTCGGGGGTTTTTTCCGAGATATCAGCATTTTGTTATCTTGTCAGAACATGATGCTATTTTGGGAATGTGGTTTGTGGCGTCAACAAAAATCCGTAGACGAAAAATTGAAATCTTATTATCTGCAGGAGAATCTCAAAAAATCAGATTTTAATACCGCGTTGCCATTGCATTTACATAAGCTCCGATATTTTAAAAAATAAGTTAATGACTACAGCAAATAAAGCCTAGAAAAATGTCACTTTGAGTACGTGATTACACGAAATGAAATAAATAGGAAATGTGATATTTTTTTAAAACAATAAAAGCGGGACAATGTTTTTTTTGGATCGTTTGCAATACTAAAGCGACTCATTCAATGAAACGATTAAAACGAATAAAAATATAATTGAACTCGCACGAGCACGTGGTGCTTGGCCGTTCAAGAAATGATGCTCTGAGATGATAGATTGAAATATGAATAGCAGATTTCATTTTTAACCTTCTTTTTTTATTATTGCAGCATCCTGACTTTTTATTAAGTCAGAGAATTACTTCATAATCCACTGATGTATTTCATAAATTATGATCAGTAGATACACGAAACATATACATTTATTATCATAATTTAACTTAAATTTCCAATTATGATCTTTTGTTTCGGCTTCCAGGGCTTTTGGAAAATTTGTTTTGGCTTTTAGTGTCTTTAGAAAATAATGCAGAAAGGTTGTCACATTTGGCAATTCATCGCCAACAAAAGTTACAACTTGATTTCCAAATGATTCATTCTCTGAATTCTTACGAATTGTCTTAACTAATTTAAGTAATTTACCAATTTGAAACAATCACGGGGCTGTCCTATTAATAATGTGAAGTTATTTAGAAAAGTGGTGAAGTTTCTTTTATTCATTTATTTTAAAAGAAAATTTGTAATTAGGAAATTCACGCTTATACCAGGTTTTAAGCTAGGGGTATCAAAACTAAATGAATTCTGCTTAATCACTGATTTCTTCCAAATTCAAATACTGTAATTATTCCTTTTTGAAGCCAAAATACACCACTAAGGTCGTTAAAACTTAATCTGTGGCCATTTTTGCCAATTTTTAGGGACAATTTCTTAGAATTTGGCGAATTTCATTTGGACATTTATTGATGGAAAAGTTTTAAACATTATAATTAGAATGGGGACAGAATTTTCAATGCAAGGCACAACAGTCAATTTATGAACACGGTTACATATCAAATTGTCATTTGCATATTTACTTGGTTTAGGAGAGTTTTGGTGCAAAATCCATGTTTGGCCATGCAGCGCCAAGCAGATGGCGAGTAGACTAGGTTGGAAGAAAAAGTAATGATTATTTTTGTCACAAGATTGTGTCTTCTTATAATTTAAACTTTACTAACTAGAAACTATTAGGTCGTTCGAAAAGTTTTTTTTTGTTTTTTTGCATTTTGCATAATTGCATTTTTTAGTCAACTTTATGCTTAAGCCGTATAATCATTATATATTTTAACAACTGAAGAAGCAAGGCTTAATTGTGAACACGTTCAATTTATTGCAAGCAACAATATTTGGTTGATGTCCTTTGAAATATAAAAAGTGAAAAGCTGCCTTTTTTGGCTTATTTTACTTTTTTACTATCAAAAAGTAAAAATGCTGTTCAAGCAAGAAAAATATTATCCTATGTGTTTGGATAAAATATATTGACAGAATTATACATACATTAAGAAGATAACTCTTTTTAGATTTTGTTAAAAATAAAATCTCTACTTCAAATGAGGAGGTCGAAAATCTCCTTGATCAGTCTTTTGCCACCAAAGATCAAAATTTTTATGAGCGCAAACTTGCTACTGTCAGAAAAATAGAAAAGATATTGGGTTAGAATGAACAATATTTTATTTAATAAAATTTTTATTAATTATTAAAAAAACCGTCTTTCATCTACATAACAAATGTTTCAAATGGCGGAAGGGGGATGACCTCGTAATTGAGGATGAGGAACTTCCGGCTTGGTTGTTGGTTCTCTCCACCATTTTAAGTATACAAAAGGGGGGATGTCTCCCATCGATGACGGGACGTAATGCCTTATGGAAGGGTTGTACTGTAGCCGGTGATGGCACTTAGGCAACCACAATTTCCGCCAGATTTGTTGTTGCGGTTGTCTGATCATTCAAATTTTTCCACGTGCCTTCGGACGGGTCAGAGTAGTCAATGATAGGACGTTCTTCTCCAGACAAATGGAATCTACCTTCTCTTCCTGTTTTATTGACAGGATTTTTTCCTACATTACGAAATAGAATCCTTTGATGACTAGTACGAATCACAATCTTTGTCAATCTACGGTGATTTATACCACAAAAACGAAATTACTTTACTAATAACCTAATATTAGATCCTCCCACTGAAAAGTTAATCATATTTCTTCATTCAAACGATATTATTCAAAAATATTAATTATACTTAATACATATTTTATATGGGAAGATAAATTGGTATGAGAAATTTTTTGTAAAGAAATGATTTTTGGTTAAATATCTAAACAATCTTTGGTAGAAAGTTTTAACTTCTTTCTGTATTTCTACAAATAATTTTGTAATATTATTTGAAGCAAAAATAAATATTTAAAAAAAATCTAGGTAATCGCATTCATAATTTTTTAAGCTTTATACATGTTATTTTTCAAAAACAAAACAAAAAAAAATGTATTTTTAAAGCTTATACTTCCAAACGATTTTTTTCTCCTCTCTCTCTCCGTTATTTACAAAATGAGAGATATCAAAAGGGGATGTTTTCATCCAAAAAAGAAAACATGAAAATAAAATATGCAATCACAGTTTTTGTATTCGAAAAAAAAAACATCCGGTAATACACAACCTTTTAGCTCAAATGGCTAGAAAGTTTTATTTGACAGCTTTGATGGGATGCCAGGGAAGAAGAATAATTCAAAAAATTTCGAAGCGAACAAATCGAGTTATTTTGTTGTATCTAAAAAAACTAGTTTACATTTTTATTCTAAATTCAAATTCTGACAAGTTCGCTGAAGGCTATGAATGACTCGCATAAAACTCGAACACAAAAGTCCGTATTTACATGAGAGTGGGGAGAAAAGTTTGACATTCATAAAAGATACTTCTCATTATTTTGATTCGGAATCAACAGAAGGTACCATTTATTCGCTTGTTTACGATTTCCAAAATATTTTGTTTATTTATTGTATTTTATAAGCCTTTGTCAGAGTCACTGTCAATAATTACGGAACATAATACCTTTACATATATAGTGAAAAGTGAATGTCTGTATATAAATCTAAAGAACCTGTTTGAAAATATTGGAAGAAAAGTGAGAAAATCATTAAATTTGAATGAAGATTTATGGATCTGTTTCGCTGCTAATGAAATCATCACATTCTACAAACGAAAGCCAATTATTTGTTAAAAATGAATATATCTGGAAAAAAGTTACTAAAAACGATGACCTGATTTAATTTATTCAGACTGTTATTCCTATTTGCTTAATTTAATAAATTTTAAAATACTATTTAACAAATAATTCGAATTTTATGTTATATTTTTAAAAGTATTTTTCATAGTTTCGACGATTGACAAGGAAATATATTCTTACATTACCACCCATTCGGTGGCTCAGTAATGGATAACGAACTCTTATGTAAAAAAAACAATAAACACAATAAAAAAATAAAAAAAGATTAAAATGAAATCTGCTATGCATATTTCAATATATCATGTCAAGACATAATTTCTCGAACGGCCAAGCCCCCCGTGCTCGTGCGAGTTAAACTATATTTTTTATTCATTTTAATGGTTTCATTGGATGGACCACTTTAGTATTGCAAACGATAAAAAAACACTTTGTATCGCTTTGATTGTTTAAAAAAAATATATCACATTTCCTACTTATTTCATTTCATATAATCACGTGCTCAAAATGACATTTTTCTTGGTTTTATTTGCTGTAGTTATTAATTTTTTTTTTTTAATCACAGCTTTTGTCAATGCGATGGAAAAACGTTATTAAAAACTGAGGTGTTTTTTTTGAGATGCTTGAACAGAAAATAAAAAATTAGTTTTTCACCGACGGATTTTTTACAGCACTTTTCGTTAAAAAAACGTAACAGAAAAAGAAGAATTATCGAACATTTGGAAATAGAGAATAAATTTCATGTTCACGTAATACATTAACAAATTACTCAATAAAAATTTATATTACTTTATCAAAAAAAATCAGTAAAATGAAAAAATATATATATCAAGAATAACATAAGAAAGGTGAAAATGCGAGGGCATTAAAAAAGTTATTATTGATTACTTTTAAATTTCAACTTTAATTGCAATTGCCAAAGTATTCAAAATTGTTGTTAAAAGCATGATTTACTCAATTTAAAAAGGTTGAGTCAAATTTTCGAAGCTGCATGGACAACAATGGAAGATAAATAAAACAAATCAGTAACATGTTAGTTAAAATTATTTGTAGATTTTCAATTTAATTTAAATAATTTTGAAATATTTTAATGAAATGCATTTGCATTTGTAACTATTTTATTTTAAAATTAAAATTTAATAATTAGAAGAATTAACATTTACTTGTTTATAAAAAATTCAAAACAATGTCTGCTTATACAATACCATTGGGAATATAATGATGTATAATAATGTTATACCATTATCATTATATTTATAATAATGTATATGTATAATAATGTCATAATGTATCATTTTAACATTTTTTAAATTTAATTTGAATAATTTTGAAAGAAATTAAAAGGGAAGAAAAGAGACATGTATGATAAAAATTTGGTTTCCCATTTACAAATTATTATCTTCACAACTAATCAATTGAGCTAGTGCAAGTATATAATCAATGTCAAAATATTGAAGTCTATTTTCTTGTAATTGTTCGGCTGTAATAATATTATAATTAATGAAAACCTTATAATGAATATTAAGAATAATATAAAAAGGGTAAAAATGTTAGGACTTTTAAAAAAATTATTATTTATTACTTTTAAATTTGAACTTTAGTTGCAATTGCCAAAGTATTCAAAATTGTTATTAAAAGCATGTTTTACATAGTAACTGACTCATTTAAAAGAGTAAGTCAAATTTGGCAAATTTTCATGGCTGCATGAACAGCGATGGAATAAAAATAAAAAATAAATCAGTGATATGTCTGTTAAAACTATTTGTAAATTATCAATTTTAAATAATTTCGAAATATTTTTATAAAATTTATTTGCATTCATAATTATTTTATTTTAAAATTTAAATTTAATAATTAGAAGAATTAACATTTACTTGTTCATAAAAAAAGCCCTAAAAATTTCTGCTAATATTATACCATTATATCTTTAATAATGCATATTTATAATAATGTTGTAATGTACCATTTAAATATTTTTGTATTTAATTTGAATACATTTGAAAGAATTTAAAAAGGGAGATAGTAGTCACGCTTGATCCAATTTTGGTTTCCCATTTACAAATGAATTATCTTCATAATCAATCAATTGAGCTCGTGCAAGTATATAATCTATGTCAAAGTTTGAAGTTTATTTTCTTGGAATTGGTCGGCTATAATAATATTTTAATGAATTGAAATCCTAAAAGTTATGCAATTATAATATTTTAATGAATGAAAACCCTAAAAGTTATGTTATTACAATATTTTAATGAATGAAAATCCTAAAATTTATGCTATTACAATATTTTAATGAATGAAAATCCTAAAAGTTATGCTATTACAATATTTTAATGAATGAAAATCCTAAAAGTTATGCTACTATATTTTGATGAATGAAAATCCTAAAAGTTATGCTATTATATTTTGATGAATGAAAAATCCTAAACGTTATGCTATTATTATATTAAATCTCATTCCGAACTCATTTCCAAGCAGTGGTCTTCAGTTGTAAATCAAACTGTCTTATCTACAGAGATCCAACATAAAGACTTTCCTATGTTATGAGTAGATATTTAAACTCGATGGGATTTAATGGCTAAATTTCATCGAATTCATTTTTGCATTTAAACTAAATCAATACAAAATTAGATTTATTTATTTTTGTATCAATCAAACAAGGATAGGAAACATCTATGATTGTTTAAAAGGATTCTTCGTTTGTTTTGATATAAATAAAAGAATTATTCTTTCTTTGGGGGAAATATTTTTTATAACGATCTTTATTCAAATTTCTATCGATTTTTTTACAGGTGAGAATGCCTTATAGTTCTAATGGAATACCTGCGAGGGAAAGTGTCCTTGATTCGCCGATTTGTGAATTATTGAAATAAATTTCAATAGACCTGACTTTACCAAAATGTTTGATATCAAATGGAATTTGAAAATAATTCTAAATTCTTTATACAACTACTATACGCATCATACCGAGTGATTTAAAAATCCGCCAACATGCGAAAAATCAATAAATTTACAAAATAATGTAAGTAGAGAGGTAATAATTGACTCGCATAATTGAAATGGCATAAAGTTTATAAAAGTCAAAAAAGTACCAAACAAGTATTAATAGATGTCTCTTTATTTGATAACAAAAGCAATAATTAGTACAACCATTTTTGCAAGTACTCTGTTTTTTGTAACAAATGACTGGTCGTCATTCACCGGCAATATCTCTAATAGAGGGAAAATGTCGTGAAAAGAAATTTAGACAATATAGTAGCATATTTGTAAGTTGGTGAGAAATTGTCTAATAACTTAAAAATATCTATAATCCTTAATGAGGTAGGAAGTCATACATAAAGTCCAACCCGCCATGAAGGCAAAGCATCAAACTGAATAACTTGACCATCGCAACAGCAACACTGGAGGGAACTGTGGTTGAATCCTAATGGCCATCACCGGCCACGGTGCAACCTTCCCCGTAGGAAGTACGTCCCGTCATCTATGGAAGGAGTCCAACTCCCACGTTTTAGTGTATCCACCACGGGTGGCGAGATACAAACACCATACCGGAAGCACCTCATCCTCAATATGTGATGCCCCCGTTGGGGGAATAATGAGGTAGGAAGATAGCGATTGGCTTACAACTTCACAATCAACATTATTCAGTAAAGTTTCCATGAAAGCAAGAAATTTGGTGGAATTCTACATTATTTGGCGATTTTTTTGTGGCGTTCTGCTAATGGAAGAGTACCAAAAATATAATATTGCCCATTATTTAAAGCGTTTTTCCATGTGGAATGTTGATGCCTATCTCTAACTATTTAAAAATTAGTTATTGGATCCCAGTACGAGCGCACCCGTAGTAAAATATCAACTACTCCTCAGAAATATTTAGAAAAAAAACTTACAAGAAGTAGATCAACAACAGAGCCGGGATGGCTTGGTTGATAGAGCGTTGGACTTGTACCACTTAGGTTACGAATTCGAAACTCACCGACCAAAAGATTCCCCGAGTGTATGGCGACTGGCACTCGTTAAATATGTTCGTGGGCGCAAAGTCCTACGTGTCGAGAGTAATACCACTGGGGATACTCGGTCAGAGGTGATCTTTCTCTGTTCCAGGTTTAAATTATGATCTGAGATGAGTGAAGGAATATGCATGAATGAAGTCCGCCCCCTAAAAAGAGCTGTGACATGTGTGTAGCTAAGTCGTACTCTTGGCCCTAGATGGCGCTACTTGTAAAACAAACAGACGCATTTCTTAGTTTTAAAATCTGCTGATCGTATCAGCGGAGGATTTTGTCCACGGCAAGTGCCATTAGTTACAACAGAAACAACAACAACATAATCACTCATAATTTAAATGATAATAATAATTTAAATGATTCCTGAAATTATCACACACATGCAAATTATTATCATTTTTATTTTAACAGAATTCTTTGAAATTTGTTTGGTGTTGTTCAGAATAAATTTTGTTCTCTTTGCTATTGTTCTGAATAAATTCTGACAAAAATAAAAATTATAATACCCACAATACATTATCTGAGCTTAGTTGAACTATATCTATAATTGCATTTTAGTTTAATTATAATTCTTTGGCATTTCTTTTCGGAACAGTTGAAAATTAGAATTAAAAAAAAATCTAAACATAATGGCTAACTGCCTGCAGCTTTTGTAGCCACGTAATGGAAATTTATAACTCAACTTATTTTTCGAAAATAATTTTATTTCTCTAATCCTCCGAATTAACTCGAGAGTGCATTTATTTAAATTGAAAAATACGACAAAAAGAATTACAAACTGCGCCATTCGAAATAACCAGACGAGGAAGAATTGTTTTAATTGCGATGTTCTTTTTAATTTACTTTTTTTTCCGAATCCCTGTCTGAAAGATAAAGATTACATAGAAGAAGAAAAATAAAACGCAAGAACAGAACGAGAAAAGAATTTAAAGAAAAGAAATAAAAGCAAGAACAGAACGCGAAAGAATAAATAAAGTAAAATAAAATAAACAAGGAATAACCAAAAGATATTCTGATACCTCGCTGGAACTTGCAGACGATTCTCTACGGTGCAGTAAAACTAAATTGACTTTTTCCAAGAGAATTTTTCTTTAATGATACAAAAAAAGAACACACAGAAAAATATATAAGATGGAGTGTCTCAAAGTAGAATGAAGGAAGTAAGAACAAAAATTCATCAGCTTTTACCAAGGTTGGTTTTTCTTGCGAGACAGAATTAAGAAAAAATAAAAATGGCGAAGTAAATATGTTGGGATTCTCACATTTCAGCAACTGCTGTTCTTAACCATTTTCAGCTAATGGTTTTAAAGCACGAATTAGCGAAGAAGATTGGATAATAGGATGCAAGCCCAACGTCTTATTTATCTCGTGATATAAGTTCTTGTTTAAGTGGCATCGGCTAAATTGTTTATTATCTTTTGCTCGATAACTAAGTGGGCTTTCCTTTGCGTTGGGTTGCTTTTCCTTTTTATTATCTCGTGCTTAATGTAGTAATTCTAGATTATTATTCCAAGCTGCTGCTCTTCTGCAGAGATGTTATGAAGGTTTATTTGAAATTTGCGAGACTAAATCAAGGTTATAAACTTGTGAGATGTAATAAATGGTAGTAAATGAAATAGAGATAATTTCTAATGCTAAATTAATTACGGGTAGTAAATAGGTTAATCAATTATTGTTGGTTCATGAATTAACTGTGTGTGTGTGTGTGTGTGCGTGTGTGCGCGCGTGTGTGTGTGTGTGTGTGTGTGTGTGTGTGTGTGTGTGTGTGTGTTATACAATATATGTTGTTGTTACTTATGGCACTTGCCATGGACAATCCACACTGATACATCAGCAGCTTTTAAGCCGGAGATATACGTATCTTGCTTTACAAGTAGTGCCATCTAGGCACGTGTAGAGATGTTATGAAGGTTTATTTGAAATTTGCGAGACTAAATCAAGATTATAAGCTTGTGAGACGTAATATATGGTAGTAAATGAAATAGAGATAATTTCTAATGATTAATTAATTACGGGTAGTAAATTGATTAATCAATTATTGTTGGTTCATGAATTAACTATATGTGTGTCTCTATGTGTGTGATATGTATATGTGTTATATAATATATGTTGTTGTTACTTATGGCACTTGCCATGGACAAGCCCCGCTGATACATCAGCAGATGTTAAGCCGGAGATGTGCGTCTCTTGTTTTACAAGTAGCGCCATCTAGGACCAAGAGTACGACTTAGCTACATACAAGTCACAACCCTTTTTAGGGGGCGGACTTCATTCATTCATCTCTGATCGTAAGTTAGACCTGGAACAGAGAACGATCACCTCTGAATCAGTACTCCCAGTAGTAATACTCTCGCCATATAGGACTTTGTGACCACGACAGATTTAACGAGCGCCAGGCGCCACACACTCGGGGAATCTTTTGGCCAATGAGTTTCAAACTCGCAACCTAAGGAGTACGAGTCCAACGGTCTACCAACCTGGTTATCCCGGCCCGTTGTGTCTCTATGTGTGTGAAATCTATATGTGTTATATGATATGGAATAATATGTACACGAACCAAATGATGATAAAAGATGCGTCAGTCTACTTCATTACAAAAGAGGGAAAAAAAGAGCAAGATTATCCTTTCAGTGATTTTACAATGAGATTTAGATTGTGATTTCTTAAACACGTATCAATTTAGGAAAGGGAATCGTAAATATATTTGAAAGAATGCTGTAAGAATTAGAGTTATATCACTATAAAAGTGATATAAAAATAATTATTGGTGAAAATAATATAAATTACAATAAAGATTAAAATGAAATCTGCTATGCACATTTCAAGCACCACGTGCTCGTGAAAGTTATTTTATGTTTTTATTCATTTTAATTGTTTCACCGAATGAGTCACTTTAGTATTGCAAACGATCCAAAAAACTTTATCTCGCATTTATTGTTTAAAAAATTCACATTTCATGTTTATTTCATTTCATATAATCACACGCTCAAAATGACATTTTTCTAGGTTTTATTTTCTGTAGTCATTAACTTATTTTTTTTAAATCAGAGCTTTTGTAAATGAAATGGTAACGCTTTATTAAAAGCTGATTTTTTAAGATGCTCGTGCAGATAACAAAATTTTTATTTTTTGCCAACGGATTTTTGTTGACGCCACAAACCACATTCCCAAAACAATATCACGTTCCGGCATGATAGAATTACAAAAAGACATAACAAGACCGTAATAGTGGATTCAAATTAAGAAATAAAAACCTTTAGATTTTAAAAAGACATTTAATTTACAGAGAAGTTATAGATATATGAAATTTCTGCAATTGCTTTTCGTACTTAATTTGATAATCATGATGTTATGATTTATCAGTTTATGTGAAATTTAAATCCTATTATGAAATACTCAAATTCGACAAAAAATTGTCTTTTATTATTTTTTTTTTGAAATTAAGCTTGTTTTTATGCGTTTTAAAAAAGTTTTAAAATAGTATTATATTTTTGAATTTTTTTCATTGCAAAACATGTTTTTAAAAGTAAATAATTCTCAGTTATGGTAGATAAAGAATGCTACGTTGTGAAAGGGAAAAACAATTTTAACGGCAAAGTTTTTTTCATACTAAATTCCCCTCACGTCTTTCTCAAAAGAGTCCCCTGTTACCTTCGATCTTCAAATCTTTTAAAAATGCAGTCAATTCCAATTCGGAAAAGAAGAGATGTCTTCCCGAATCTAGACAGATACTTTAAGTTACTCTGTTATCTACCTGAAGAATTGTATTATGGCAACCCTCCGTTTCCTGGTTTTGTTTTGTGAGATATCTTTTGTTTAGCTCAGCATACTGTGTTTTTCTTATACATGAATAAAATGGGCAATTGACAATTTTTTGTTTGAAAATTCTGAAAACACTCGTCAAAAATAAACAGATTTTTCAGATAGAAGGTATCTAATTCTCTTTTCTTTTGAATATATTTGTAAACGGAAAATATTTTCGAGTGATAAGCAAGACAATTTTTTTGTTTGATAACTGATAAAATTTGAAATGTATACCTGAATAGTTTTATATTATCCCTATATTTATCTGCCATTCTAATTATCCTATAAATTGACATTTTAAACATAGCTATAAGAACCCATACCATGATAAAGAACAGAAAAATCAAAAACACAATAACATTAAACAAAAATATGAGAACAAAATTAAGAAACAATATATATATTTTTAATTTTTGTGTTTAAGATATTGTTTTTCAAGGGTAGACGATAAAAATTAAAATAAATAACTGAGAATAAACACGCAAAAAAATGAGAGAAGAAATGAAATTAGAAAGTTTGCAACTAACTATGATATTAGAATGTAAAAAAGTAATATAAAATTTTTAAAAAAAATAAACCTACTTTGAATATTAGGAAAAGTTAGGATGGATGGAGGTTTATTATCCGGCGTATACTCCTGATTGAATTCTTAGCTTGTGACGGGTTAACAAAAGTCAAAAACACGAATATCACAAGAAAAAAAAGTTAGGAAAGAATTTATTTTAATTACTTTTTATTAAATAATTATAATAAATTGTTTTTTTCTCATGTTCCGCTTTACAACGAAAGGAGGGGTGCAGTAGCTTCTGAGAGTCTAGACACCTGAGTACCCGAAAAACGATCACCTTTGCCTCTGTACCGCTAGTGCTATTCTCTCGACATGGAGAACTTTGTCACCACGTTCGAACTCGCAGCACAAAAGATGTGAATCCAAAGCCCTACCAACCAGACTATCCCGACCTAACAAATGCAACTACTATAAAGGCGAGAAGATTAGTTCTTAATTAATTAATAAAAAATTAATGAATTGATGTTTGAAAAAAACTATATTAACACCAAATATCATCCACTACAAGTTTTAAAAAATGTGTTTGAACTTGAATGGATGAATAAAAAGTACTTTATTGACGATTGAAAATCTGAACAAGATATATAAATATAGAGAGAGTGTGATCTAATAGTATGGATTTAATTATATACACAAACAGTCAAAAGTATTGAGTTTGAGAAATTACACGCCTTTCAATAATAAAAATCCAAAAAGTCATATATTTTTTTTTCATTTAAAGTGGTATTTTCTAATACAAATATGGTGAAGAAGATTCAAGCTACGTTGTTGCTGTCATTGGTGGCACTTATCATGAGCATGTTTTGCCAAGGAATTAGCGAGTTTTAATCCGAAAGATACGTCTCTTGTTTTGTAGCAGAGCCAACTAGGGCCGAGACTACGACTTAGCTACTCACTCATCATAGTCGCTTGCAGATCCCTTTCATATAGGGGGGAGGACATATTCACTCACCTTACGCCAGAACACAAAAGAACAACCATATCCAAATCGGGACACGAATCCGGGACGCCCAGCTCTCAGGGAAGAGGTACTACCGATATGCCAAGACAACGCGCTTTTCAAACTATTATATCATCCATTGTGAAGTAATAGTCTGCTGCGATTTCGTCATCCCGATATATATATATATATATATATATATATATATATATATATATAGTTTTTTATAGTAGTTGCAGGTGTTAGGTTAGGATATCCTGGTTGGTAGGGCGTCTGTAATCGCATCCTTCGTGTTGCGACTTCGAACCTAATCAAAAGTTCTCCACGCCGAGATTTATAACTCTGGGGTGCTGAGTTCAAAGGTGATCGTATTCCGGGTGTTCAGAAGTACATACCCCCAGAAGCTACTGTACACTTTGTTCTGCTATAAAGCGGAACATGAGAAAAATAGTTTAATAAAAAGTAACTAAAATAAAATCTTTACAGAATTCTTTCTAATATCCAAAGTATCTAGGAATTGATTTTTAAAAATTGTTTTTTATATGCCTTGTCATAAAAATCACTCCCACTATGGAGGATTTCATTTCATTTGTTGATCTGTAGAAGTGTATTCTCTGTGCAATATTTCTCAATTTTAACTGATCATTTATGCTTAAGATGTTTTTGATTAACTTCTGAGAAGAACCAAGCTTCTATTTCAATGCCTCAAGAAAAGATTTCAAGTGTTAGGATTGGCCATAGGAGTGATTGCTGTGAGTAGACTGTTTCCCCACCTCATAGAGATTCAAAACCGAAGGAACCGTAGATAAAAAGCCTAGAAGTGGTCGTCTGAAGATTTAAGCGTGCGGATGCTACAGAGACGCGATTACGCTTCAAAAACAGATTTGCACCAGTTCTGCTACACTATCAAGAGAACGGAACGAGTCCACTTCTGTCATTGATCATCCCAGAATAGTTAGCCGGCGGCTCTGTGAAGCTGGTTACTAAGCACAAGTATCTAGAAAATAACCCAGAATTGGCGTAAGAAATGCTTAAAAAATATTAGAGTGGGTCAAGGTGCACAAAACTTGAAGTATTTCAGAATAGGGACAAATTATATTCAGCGACGAAATGCACTTTTCTTTAATGTCTGACTATCCTGGCAGGTTTATAGTTAAGCAAAGGAGATCAAGAGGCTAAAATGCCTTATTTTTATATGAAAACAACCAGAAAGCGTACTGATGGGGGTGCATGTCATATAAGTCAACTAGACTATTTCAGTTTGTGTTTCTTACGTATAAGACCCTTGATTTTAACGGTCTTCAAATGGTAAGTAATTAATTGGCGACGAATTCAAATTTGGCGATAAACCGTCCACACCAATGAAACCAACAAAATGGCGAACGACAGTTAAGGTTTGAACAGTTTTTAAAATGTAATTTCACACGTAATGATGGAGGTGCATGTCATATAAGTCAACTGGGCTATTTCAGTTTGTGTTACTTACGTATTAGACCGTTGATTTTAACGGTCGTCAAAAGTTTAGTAACTCATTGGCGACGGATTCAAATTTGGCGATAAACTGTCGACGCCAACGAAACCAACAAAATGGCGGATGACAGTTAAAGTTTGAAAAACTTTTTAAATAATGGCTCTTTTTTGTCATTGGTGGTTTAGTACCTTATTGGCGACGCCTTCAAATTTGGAGATAAAAACCGACGGTCTAATACGTAAGTACCCAGCTCGTACAAGGGACCATGAGTGGGGACATATTTGTTGGTGTGTTGAAGGATCAATTGATTCGCAGTTCACGTAACATGTTCCCAGGGGGGAAATTGATATTTAAACAAAATCTAGCACCAGCCATATATCGGAAAAGGTAAGGCAAACTCTACAATGAATTTTAAATTTTATTTAAGTTTGGGACTGACCTCTGTATCTAAACATTCATTATTTTAGTTTAAGACTGCGTTTGGAAAACTTGATATTAATGTTCTCGCATAAGCAGGAAACACACCACATTCAAACCCCATTGAGAATTTATGGAATTTAATAGAAATGAAAATAACAGAGAATCATTCCAGAACAAGACGAGAACTTCAAGACAAAATATCATATCATCAGATGATAATGTCAGCGACAACCTGAAACTGCAATATTCCTTGAAATATTAGTATACCGTAGAGAACATAAGCATACATTTACAATGAATTATCACCAGGTATTTCTTTTAATTGGAAAATGATGAATTTTATATAATGAACAAAAAGAAATAACATTTGACCAATATTGAAAATTACTTGATATAGACTTTGTGTCCAGGATGAAAATATTTTCCATGTCTTTCATTAATAAAAATTATTGATTAAAGCAATATGCAATAAAAATATTTCTTCATCAGTATTTATTTGCAAAACAAGAAAATAGAGGATAAATTATTCCGTCAAATAGGTTGTTGCCAAATACTTGGTACAAACGTCGTAAGTGAGAGGGAAAAATATTTTTAGTGTGGGCAACACTAAAAATTGTTTAAGTTCCTGTAAATCAATAAATGTCTAGAATATCTTTAAACGACCTTCAATATTTAATTTATATAAAATATCAGGATTTGAAAAAATCCTCTAATCTTCTGCAAATATATCAAGTGCACAAAAACAATGACGGTCTTTGAAAAAAAAATGATCCTAGAAACTACTTCATATTTCTATGTTTCACACCTGGAACTACCTCACATTTCTAAGTTTCCCGATCCTTTAGTGTTCATGCATAGTTTGATATGCATAGATTGAAGATACGTCGATCGGAATGGGGCGGTCCATGTCATCAGGTCCTCTCAATCTCCCTCTCAGCATAATTCGGCTTTCATAATGTCATGATGAAGTGGGCAAATTACATGATATACTTATCTGTGCGGAATATTGTCTGGTTGTGATCTGCGCAGATATTCGACTGCAGATATTAGGGGACTTGCATAAATACAAAATTATGCAAGGTGGCAGAAATTAATGATTGTTATTTTTAACAAATCTACCATACGATATTCGTAAATATTACTTTTCATGTATTAATATTAGGTAATAATAATAATTTAATACTGTTTGACATCAAGAATGAAGAAAATAAAACCAAATAAAAGATTAAAATGAAATCTGCTGTGCACATTTCAATCATGTCAGAACTTCATTTCTTGAACGGCCAAGCACCACGTGCTCATTCGAATGAAATTATATTTTTATTCATTTTAATTCTATCATTGAATTGGTCACTTTAGTATTGCAAACGATCCAAAAAACTTTGTCCCGCATTGATTGTTTAAAAAAATATCACATTTCCTATTTGCTTCATTTCTTATAATCACGTGCTCAAAAGGACATTTTTCTAGTTTTATTTGCTGTACTCATTAACATTTTTTCAGTCAGAGCTTTTGTAAATCCAATGACAACACGTTATTAAAAGTTGCTTTCTTGAGAAGCTCGTGCAGATAGTAAAATTTCAATTTTTCGGCAACGGATTTTTGTTAACGCTAAAAACAACATCATGTTCTGACATGATAAAAATTGTTGTCTCCCAATTACTCTTTGTATCATATTTTGGAAAATTGATATGTGATATTCTTAAACTAGAATACATTTTTATTCAAAAGTAATGAAAATAATTATTATTTTAGGGAAGATAGGAGGGGTTGATTATGAATTCTGAGATAATAGGCAACAATTTATCATTTTTGAATATAAGCCCTGCAAATAAGTGCATTACTGTGATAAGAAGCAAAGCACACTTTCCCAATTACTCCCGACTCTCTGTAATAATTATGAATGTAGTTTTCATTGATTAATGAATAAAGTATTTTGAAAAAAAGGAATTTTTAAAAGAACTTTCCAAATCCTGATAATGCATTCCATAATTTATATGCCTGTTTTCCATCTCATATGATTATTTTGAATCGAAGAAAATGACAGAACCAACACACACACACATTTTCAATTATTCCATAATCTCTGGGGAAATTATGAATGCTGTTGCCACTGGTTAGCAAATAAAGTAATTTGAAGAAAGGCATTTTTAATGAACTTTTAATGAGCATTTTAATGAAACTTTCTTTCAAGTACTCTAGAGTAAAATAAAAAAAATGCTCGCTTAGTAGTGTTATTTTCGGGGATTTCCTTAGTTTAGTTATAACTGCATTAAAAGAATATGAAATCCAAACTTTTCTATTATTATTACTTAACTCTACATCAGTTATTTTAAAGTTTAGTTTTAAAATAACTGATAGTTTATCTTTTAACGTTGGTTTAAGGTTAAATCAATGGCTTTATGTAAAATCCAATTTTAATTTTTATACATTATAATTAATTTTTATTATTTTATTAATTTATATTATTAATTTATTTTAAATAATATTAATAATAATTAAGAAATGGGAACTCAAATACGCTGAGAATTTTCATCGCAGATTACTTAAAAACGAATATTTAATGAAACCAAATAATAAAAAATAGAATGTTTCCTTATGTTTGGAGTAAATACGTGATCTTCGTAAATATTACTTTTTGCCTATGAATGTTGGTTATCGATAGTGATTTAATGTTGTTTTATATATGAAGCAATAAAAGGAATATATATGAAGCAAAAAAATGAATATGAAGCAAATGAAGGACATCTAAATGAAGCAAAATAAATGACAATGTTTGAAATCAAATATGAAGCAATAAAATAACCTTGACATCTTTCAATCATTCAGAGTTCTCCATACTAATATTAAATAGTTTTAACAGTTAATATGAGATATTCGTGAAATATAATATATATATTAATAGAAAAATAATAAAAATAAATTTTATATTAAGAAAGCTGGGAAGGCCTGAAAATAATCTTTGAAACAATAGGCATTATTAATGTTTTAATTTCAAATATATTCAATTCAAATCAGTATATTACTATGATAAGTAGCCAAACACACTGTCCCAATCACTCCATAGTATCTGGGGTAATTATGAAAGTTATTATTTTTAAAGCATTTTTAATGAACTTTCAAAGTAATTTTTCGGTAACTTATATGTATATTTTTTACCTCATATGAATATTTTGAATCAAAGAAAATAACAGAATCTACAAAATTCTGAGACAATAAGCAAAAGTTTTCTTATCAACCAAATATATTCCCATCAAATCAGTACATTATTGTAATAAGAAACAAACACACTGTATCAATTACACTCTGGGGTAATTATAAACTTTATTTTTAAAAAAAGATATATTTAATGAACTCTCCAAATAATGATTATGCGTTCGGTAATTCATGTCTATTTTTCACCTCATATGAATATCTTGAATCGAAGAAAATAACAAAATCTTCAAAATTCTGAGACAATGAGTAATAGAGTTTTTAACATCAAATCAATAGATTAAATCAGTACATTATTATAATAAGAAACCAAACACACGTTCCTAGTTACTCCTAGTCTCTGGTGGTAATTATGAATTTTATTTAAAAACAAAGGATTTTTAAGGAGTTTTCCAAAACGAAATTACGCATTTGATCATTTATAAATATATTTTTCATCTCATGTACTTATTAAGAATCGTAGAAAATGACAGAACCTACGAAATTCTGAGACAATAAGTAATAGGGTTTTTAATCAAATCAATACATTAAATCAGTACATTATTGTAATAAGATGCCAAGCACACGTTCCTAATTATTCCATGTGTCTGGGGTAATTATGAACATTATTTTTAAAAAAGTATTTTTTAAAGAGTGCTATAAAAGGAAATTACGCATTTGATCATTTATATGTCTATTTTTCACCTCATATGAATATCTTGAATCGAAGAAAATGACAGAACCTACGAAATTCTGAGACAAAAAGTAATAGGTTTATTTATCACCTTCTAAATACATTAAATCAGTACATTATTGTAATAAGATACCAAGCACACGT
>JAOUZG010053459.1:6584520-6595939 GCA_026289955.1 Argiope argentata | reverse complement strand
AATAGGTTTTTTTATCACCATCTCAATACATTAAATCAGTACATTATTGTAATAAGATGCCAAGCACACGTTCCTAATTATTCCCAGTGTCTGGGGTAATTATGAACATTATTTTTTTAAAAGTATTTTTTAAAGAGTGCTATAAAAAGAAATTACGCATTTGATCATTTATATGTCTATTTTTCACCTCATATGAATATCTTGAATCGAAGAAAATGACAGAACCTACGAAATTCTGAGACAATAAGTAATAGGTTTTTTAAAATTAATTATACGTCTACATGAATATCTTGAATCGAAGAAAATAAAAGAATCTACAAAATTCTGATACTATAAGCAATAGGGTTTTTTATCATCAAATCCAAGCATTAAATCAGTACATTATTGCAATAAGAAGCCAAACACACGTTCATATTTATGCCTAGTCTCTGGGATAATTATGAACGTTAACTAAAAAAGCATATTTAAGGAGTTCTCAAAAACAAAATTACGCATTTGATAATTTATATGTCTATTTTTCATTTCATGTGTTTAATATAAATCGTAGAAAATGACAGAGTCCGCAAAATTCATTTTCGATTACCCCAATCGACCTTCCTACATAATTTTCCGCATTGTAAACCCACAACGGAAAACTATTCCGCCAAGATGCCAAATATCCATCCCAAAAGATTTCACTCCGCTTCCATCATCATCTCAACTTCAGCTCCAGACGGAATATAGATATTTCCCAAAAGGAAAGCATTTTAAACCCACCAGCGTTAAAGAGAGAGAGCGAAAGAGGTAGAAAGTAAGAGAGGAAAAAAAAAAGCAAACTTTAGTGTCCAATAGAGAAGCTTGAGTTGAGTTACAGCTGAGCCCTTTCTCCGGTTGCAATCGATTAACGGAAATCTAGGCCAAGGTCCAGGAAGCTAGCAACTCAACTCAAGTACATCGTTATCTTTTGCTGGAGAGAAGTAATGCCGAAAGAACAACGGAAGAAAAGATGGAATTCAGGCGTTCTGAGTGAATGAGTAACGACCGAAGAAATTAAGAGATGTAATCCGAGACAACATAAACAAAGGGAGAGAGAAATCTGGTCTTATGAGACATATTTCTCGGAGAAAAATTTCTTTCGCATATATTTTCTGAAAATGCTTTATTATTCCGGCAGTTTCAGAAAAGTTATGCTTTTACCATAACTTTAGGGAAAATGGCAGTTCCAATAAATTTTGCTTGGTTTTCAGTTTAAAGTAATTTTTTACTTTTTTAATGTGATTACACAATAATTTGAGATTTTAAAAAAAGGTGCGAGTGGTCTCACACAAACATTTTCGCATATATTCTAATAAAAATATTATTCTAGACAACGAATTGCATAGTATTGGCGAAATATTACCCAATGACATGAATTAACATTTGTATTGAATCTATCTTGTCAGCTTTGGCGAGTTATTCAGTAATTAATAGTATTCGAAAATCGTAATTATGTTTTAAATGCCTATTTTTTCGAGGGATTTTGCCTTTTTTTCCAAAATTCGATAACTGTCTTGACCATAGATGCTGATTTTCAGTTTTGAATTCTATCTGTCTGTTAGACAGATAGAATTCAAAACTGAAAATCAGTTTGTAACTCCAATAAAGACATTATTCTAGACAACGATTTCCATAGTATTGTCGTACAGTAATTAGGAAATATTAACCCATTGACATGAATTTAGCATTTGTATTGAATCTATCTTGTCATCTTTGGCAAGTTATTCAGTAATTAATAGTATTCAAAAATCGTAATTGTGTTTTAAATGCCTTTTTTCCCGAGAAATTGGAATAAAACTTCGGCACAACTCTACACTTATTGTGACAAAATCACATATCAAATTTGATATATTTAAGTCAATGCATATTTCAGTTATCGCTTTCTAAACGTACAGAAAGACTGGTGATCAATACCTTGTTGACTCAGGCCAAAATTTGATAAGTGTCTAGTCAAGGAGTTTCCAAACTTTTAGACATTGCGACCCCCTTTTTAGACTAAGTATATTGGCAACCCCCCCCAAAGTTTTAACTCTGTCTAAAGTTTAGACAAAGATTTTGAAAATTTTACACGTACTCAAGAGTTCGTAGAGTATATGTCGATTATTGTCGCCACATCCCTTGGCACTTCATCTTTCTCCTTACTAGTATCATCTCATCTCGAAATTTTGATTGAACAGTTTACAGATTACATTCCAGTTAAGGATATGAGTGGGGTTGTGTGGATAGTCAATCCTTTCTGTGAGCAAGCCGTAACAATAGCTAAGTCATCATGATCAACTGATAGAGATTTCATGTGATCAGTCAGCTAAAGTAACCTTTGTCGACAAATTTTGTATACATATTTAAAAGGAATACCCAGAACTGTCCGCAGCAGGATTAAAAAATTTTATGCCATTTTCTACATATTACAACTGTGAACAAGGATGCTCCATGATGATAAATTTAAAAACAAAATCAAGAAATCGTTTAACCCTGGAAAACGACATTGTTTTGTGTGTAACAAAGCTCATTCCAGACATTAAAAAATTTGTTAATTCCAAACAAGTAATAAAAATTGGTTTATTCCAAACAAGTAATAAAAATTGGTTTATTCCAAACATGTATTCTATTAATTAATAGAACAAAAAAACCAACTTGTATGTGTATTAAAAGCTTTATGTGTATTTTTTTAATGAAAACTACGGCAATAAATTAATGTTCCTTAAACTTTTCTTCCACATATCGCGAACCCCAGAGGGGTCACGACCCACCCTTTGAGAACCTCATGTCTACACTATAGATTATGATTTTCAGTGTTGAATTTTATCTGAAAGGTTACACGTACTTTACGTTGTAGCTAACGTTTGTAACTCTAATAAAGACATTATTCTAGACAACGATTTGCATAGTATTGTCGTACAGTAATTAGGAAATATTAACCCATTGACATGAATTTAGCATTTGTATTGAATCTATCTTATCATCTTTGGCGAATTATTTGGGAATAAATAGTATCCTAAAATAGAAATTATGTTTTGAATGCCTTTTTTTCCGATAGATTGAAACAAAAATTTCGGCACAAAACTACATTTTTAGAGACAAATCCCATACCAAATTTGATATATTTAAGTCACTGCATCTTTGAGTTACCACTTCATGAAAGTACAGAAAGACTGGTGATCAATACCTTGTTGACTCGGGTCAAAAGGTGATAAGTGTCTAGACTATCGATGCTGATTTTCAGTGATGAATTTTATCTTTCTAGCTATCATCTTAAATTATATTCGAATAGCCGGACATACAGACTTCTCCGGAGTTGATTTTGTCCATAATTTTATAGAAATATGCAAATTCGGTTTAAATATCATATTTTGAATTTCATTCGTCTATAACAAAGCATTTTTTGACCGTCTTTTCAAAAACGCACACGCACAAGAAAGAAGACGGCATTTTCCACAAATGTATTTTTCAGATTCAGGGTGATCTGGAACGTGGTCAAAATCCCGAATTCGAATTTTTTGACTATCACTATACTTTCTCTATACTAATATACAAGAAAGTAACTAATCGATGAAGGAAAGAAACAATGGGGATAAATTTTTTCACATTCGTACTGCGTTTTTACCATTTTTGTCAGATTGATTATACGCGAATGTGCTATCCATTCTTCAATGAATTAATGTCGTTTGAATATTTTTTTAGAATTTTAAATAATTATTTCAATAAGGGAAATACTATATACATTTTAGGAATTAAAGTATTATATGTATTTACTATATAGATTACAAAACACTATATACATCCAATAAAAGAAAACGTACTATATACGTTTAGGCCATTTTTTTAATCTAACTTGAATTGCTAACTTGAAGTTTCAGAAGATGAAATTTTGAAATCGATTTTTCCTCGCCTCGTAATGTAATCAAATATCTTAAATTCAGTGGAACTGCTTGCTTCCAATATCTATACTATATGAATTGCTTTTAATAATATTAAATTTCGCTTTATTATCAATACATCATTTAATTTTACTTAGGTTTTACTCATTCATAATGAATTTTAGAAGTATTGAACACAAAATTCAGTATTTATTATTAAAACGAATCACGAAAAATATTAAACACAAAAAAAAACAGAAAAAATAAAATATATTTATAGTTAAGGCCCTAAAATATAGGGAATGTCTTCTTTTATTAAAGATTTGGAGGTGAAAATAAAAAATTTAAAATTTTACAAACAGTATGGTAAGTAATGTAAGCTATAATGTAAAATGAAATTGAATGAAAATAAAATACAATTCAACGTTATAGATATGCAAGTAGAAAATCGTTTCTGAAGTTAATTGCTTTTAAAACATAATTGAACGCATTCAATTCGGATGCCATTTTGGATATATGTAGCTAAGTTCTGCTGTTTTTCTTTACGTGAGTTTCAGTTTTTTATAACTTGTCCTTCCGTTTATATACATTTTGCAAGAAATGGATGTAGTTAAGTTACATTTTCGCAATTGTATTCTATTCTGTTTTGAAATAAAAAGATTTTTTGTCCAAGTATATCAAATTGATTAATTGGACTTTGATTGAACCTTCTTTAAGTTAATCAGTAGTAAAAAAGTAAATTGAAATATATATATATATATATATATATATATATATAGTTCACATTTTCAATTGCTTATAAAATACGTTTTATTCATCCAATCAAGTTCAAATACTCTTTTTAAATTCCGTAGTGGATGACATTGGATACCAATACAATTATTTCAAATATTAATTCATTAATTTTTAATAGTTAATTAAAAACTAATTTTCTAGCCAAAAATCTTCATTTCACGGTCGCCAAAAGTAAAGAATACAGTTTGTTTTTTTCCCTCTCCCTAATAAGGTTAGGTTTAACTTGTTTTCGGCCGATTATTTTAAAAGATTCCGATTATTTTCATAATGTTTCATTGAACATTATGATTGATTAAACATTGTTAGTTAATCCATATTTCCGATTCCTTTCGAAGTACTTTCGAATTAAAATAATACAGAATAAAGAAAATTAGAAATTTCTAATCTGTATTTCGTTACCCCAACTTGTACAGAAAAATCACACATTTTTCGTTGTAACAATATGCTTTGAATCCTCATTTGAAGTTGAAAGCTCAACTCTAGTATAATTTTTTGATCAATTATTTGTAGTAATTGTAATTGTTAGGTCAGGATAGCCTGCTTGGTAGGGCGTTGAATTCGCATCCCTTGGGCTTCGATATCGAACGCTCCAGCCGAAGACTCTGCGTGTGGGGTGGACGTTACTATATATGTCGTAGTCGAAAAGTCTACCATGTCGAAAGTAATACCCATCCTTCCGTTGTAAAGCGAACAATAATTTAATAAATACTCGAACAACAACTGTAATTATTTTATAAAAAAGTAACTTCTTTTTTGTTAACCTAAGTAGGAATTGTTTTATATATGTTATAAGTAGAGATGGGATTGCAAGCCCAAAAAGCTCATAATGAACTATCGAAGCAGTATTTATCTCTATATTCAGCACAAAATCCTATCAACAGGAGCTGGAGAATCTCATTTCAGGTTTCGAGAAAAACCCTAAGGGCTTCAAACTCTATTCAACGTGCATGGCAGTTCCGAGCCGTCGGTGGGATCCCGAAAATTTTAGGGAGAGATATTTCTAAACAAGTTTCTCGCCATAACCTCATATTGACGAATTTTACTATTGGGGATGATTATTTGGTGTTGGAAAATGCCACCATACTTTTTTTAAATATTGTTATTTTTAAGGTACAGTTACGTGATGTTGCCATGATATTTCAATTATTTTAGAAGGGCAATATGCAAGACATAAAATCAAACAAAAGGTACAGTTACGTGATGTTGCCATGGTATTTCAATTATTTTAGAAGGGCAATATGCAAGACATAAACTCAAACAAAAGGTACAGTTACGTGATGTTGCCATGGTATTTCAATTATTTTAAGGTACAGTTACGTGATGTTGCCATGGTATTTCAATTATTTTAGAAGGGCAATATGTAAGACATAAAATCAAACAAAAGGTACAGTTACGTGATGTTGCCATGATATTTCAACTATTTTAAGGTACAGTTACGTGATGTTGCCATGGTATTTCAATTATTTTAGAAGGGCAATATGCAAGACATAAAATCAAACAAAAGGTACAGTTACGTGATGTTGCCATCTTATTTCAATTATTTTAAGGTACAGTTACGTGATGTTGCCATGGTATTTCAATTATTTTAGAAGGGCAATATGCAAGACATAAAATCAAACAAAACTAGATATTTCTTTTATTTATGGGGATTTTTTTACAATTAAAATTACAATATCATAAATACAGTGTTTTCTGGTGCTCCTTTTGGAAACCTTCGTGTGAAAATATTTTTACAACATTTAAAAAATTATACATTCAGTGATTTCAGTTTATTTCCTGTCATCTATTTCATTAATTATTTTTGTAATAAGTTTTATGTCTTTTTAAGACACATATAATATTAAATGTATGTAACCTTTCTAAAATCGGGAAAAAATATATTTATTAGCAAATCCTTCAATGTTATACATGTGCATGCTATGATGTTTTACTAAATCTTATTAAAATTATCAGCTCTTAACTTCATAAGCTACAAAAAATGTTAATGGATTATTATTTAAAAGACTTCGAATCGACTAATTAATATAATATTAACGAAATGTGTACCATAATTAAAGCGAGATTTCAGCCATTCGTGCAGTTAAGTTTTAGAAACCCTATTTAAAAAATATTTGACAGCTGAGAGTTTAGGGTTGGTAAAAATGGGGCGTTGCACGTTAGAAAAGCATATTTTCATTGCTGAACAATACTTCCAAAATAATGAAAATCTGGCTGCTACAATTCGAAAATTTAATAATCGCCCTCCTAGATCGTGTGATTTAACCCCATTGGATTTTTTTATGGAATTATTTGCAGTCAAAGATAATGCCAATAATCCCGCAAGCAAGTATGCATAAAAAGATGAATGACAATGCTGCATAAACAAAATTCAGCCACATTTAGGCAAAATGGTCATGGGAAATTTAGACAAAAGAATTCTATAAGCCAGTAAAGCTGTAGAAGTCGTATGTTTTATCCCATATAAAAGGGAATAACACATAAATGTAATAACGCATGTTAATGTTTCAGTGAAAATATAAAAATTTAAAGAAAAAAAACTGTTATTTATTTAATTCATATTTTGCGTTTACACGCTGTTCTATCACGTAGCATTCCATGTTTGCTAACCCTAAATTATCAGCTGTCATTTTTTTTATTACAATCTCTAACACTTTACTGTACGAATAGCGAATTGCGTTAATTTTTGGAACACCCTTTAGAAAAAAAATTAATTTTATCTTCTTAGCTTTAGAAATTTTTTTTTCTTTTAATTAAATTTCACTCAGGAACATGTTTTAGCGAATTATTAAAAAATAGAAGGGCTATTTAAATTCCCTAATAAAATTCTCAGGGTTAAATTATTTTTAAAAAAAATTGTTTTCATAAGATCCAGTAATCTTGGAAATGGTATAAATATAATTTTCAATTATTATTTATGCAAACTTTTCATCAAACATGAATTACAAAATAAATACTTAAAAGTTACTTGTAAAATATTTTTTTTCTTTAGTGGAGTTTCATTACACAGAATAAAGAATACGGCGCCACCTAGAGCATTCTTTATGAAAAGAAAATATTTTTTAAAGAGTTTAACCCAAATACATCCATTTTGCTCTTTTGAATTTTGTAGTTCTGACATGCAGGTGAAATATACATAATAACCAAAATATGTTTTCGGATTTAAAGACTCATTATGTCTTAAGTAATGAAAATATTGAGATTTTATTTATAGGGAGGGGGGTATAGTTTTGTAACAATTCCTCTATGTACACTTCATTCATTAAAAAATATATTTATTACAATTCCAGTAAAATATAAAATTAATTTCTAGGATTAAGTAAAATTTGACTATTGTACAGACGGATCAAGTAAAAATTGGTATTTAAAATGTAAAATTAAAATTTCTTACAGATATTTTCTTTCTCAAAAATTAATACTATCTTAAAATATTGAGATGATACGTCAGTATTATAATTTAAAAACCCTATATATGAAATAAAAACCGCAAAATAAGAATATTATCAATGAATAAAGAAAGCTATACGAAACTCGAAAAGAATATTTAAATACATATAAATAATACAAATAAAAATTTATATTGGTGATTTAAAATTCTAGAATTTAGAAGACGGGAAATGGAAATACAGAAAGTTAAATCCCCAGCGATTTAAAGCAATTTTCTACAAATAATATTCCTACAAATAATATTTTTGTTTAAATTGAAAAAGTTTGTTAGGAAAGAAGTTAGCGTTCCGTTATCTAAATCGTCTGCTTGGAAGGTTCAACAGCCTCTCATTTTCATGTCTGTCTGGTCTTCCATTAGTTTGTTTACAGTTAAAATATTTTCAAAGCGCAACACCAAAGGGGCATTAATTTTCCCCTTGAACCCTGATGTACCAAACCGAGGATACCTAATGCCAGTTGATACAAAAGAACTCGAACTGTTCTGTTAGGCTTAATTTTACGGAACGACTGTCACTGTAGTGTTTGCATTTTGGCAACTAGAGTTTAAAGGCAGAAAACTATGTATGTACTATGTACTATGTACTATGCTATGTACTATGTGAAAACTATGTACTATGTCTTTTCATAGGCGTTGTTTTTTGCCTATGAAAAGGAATAAAGTTGATATATATCCCATCCCCCTATTCCCAACTCTATAATTTTAAGAATTAAATAGAAATTCATTCAGTTTTTATATTCAATATCTGTATGAATTCTCCTTTTAAGTAATGCTTTAATTTTACAACTGGATGATTCTGGTGTCTAACTATTTGCTCACCAAATTAATGCTTTGATTTTGTGAAGAATTTGATATGGTAGTAGTCCAATAAGTCGATAGATGTCAGCACAGTATTTACATTAATAGCATGATTGGCATTCCGGTAGCATTGGAGAATGAGCTTTTCAGGCGAGAGAGAACGTGAATGTGGTGTATTGGGTTGTTTTTAGGTGTTAAGAATGAAAGGCATTTATGCCTGGTGGAAGTTGGATTACAAATGTTGTAATGCGTAATTTTATCTCTGTTTTCGTGTTTTATAATATGTGTTTTCCAGACTGAGATTATTATAAATAAATAATCTCATGCCTAGATTTTAATGACATTACAATTTAATCGTGACAAGAAATTTTGATGAACTAATCTGAACATACAAAAGAACAATTTTGCACTTGCAACTATCATATCAAATAAATAAAATGGAAAAAAACCAAGACCTAATTCCTGAACCAAAATATTGAAAATTAAAAAGAACATTGTATTTAGAGATCGCTAATGATGATACTACTAAAACACAAATGAATTGAATTAAATTAGCAACAATAATTAAGTTTAAAGTAAAATTCAAAATAAAAAATACAATGAATCCGATCTGAAGACTTTTTCAAGGGTCACCCTCAGGCAGGAATTTTTTCTGTGAGGGATCTGACAATTTTGTCAAAAATTAATCCCTAGTGACCCGAAAATCCCAGAATATTAGACTTTAGAGATAAATTAGTATCACAGAAATATAAGAACAAATTTGAATTTAAATAGACAACACAAATTGTTTAAATCAAACAAAAGATCTTAAAACCTAAATCAGTATATACCAGTATTATAAGCTCACAACCAAACAGGTAAAACATTTTTTATCAATTTTTTTCTATTTAAATATAATTACAGACCTCAAACCCTCACGCAGAAACAAAACATAGTAATTAGAAAAAGAAATCCAAACGCATACCAAATTAAAAAGAACTCGAGAAGTTTGAAGCTTGTCACCTGACAGAATAAATTTCACATCGTCACTCCAACATTGCCGCGTTTGAACCCCTAAGCTTGGTCAGAATAGTTGCACAAATTGTCTTTGAGAATTACGTTTAATTAGTTATGTTTACAAATTGCAAACTAACAGGCGATATGGCTCTAGTTATTGAATGCGGAGTATTTTACTGTTTTAGTTGTAAGGAGATGTCTTTCTTCATCAGAGAGATAAATGATCACATATCCAGAATATATAAGCTTTTATATAACATAAAGTAAAGCTAATTTATAATAAAATAACTTTTTTTGTAAAGTCTGTAGTTTAATCATACAAGACACACGTATTTCAAAAATACAAGATCGGAATTTGGAAACAGTAAACCGAAGAAAATTGTGCTGTAATTTTTTTTATCAATAAATAATAGCTTCGAAACAACAAATTTGGAACTAACTTTTCTCAAAAGAAATGAGTTCCATTATGTGTCAGCTGTAGTTGGTTTTCATCCAAATCTCGGAAAGGGAATTCTTTTATTCCAATAACATTTTCTATTTCCTTGACCTTTTGAGAGTGACCTATTTATCTGAAAAAAAGAGTTGGAGATTCTGCACTGGATCATTTGACACAATGCTACTTTATAATACCAGGTAATAATTTATACATTTCAAGTTTATTTATTTTATTTCTGATGCCATCGTGGTACACTCAAAAATGAAATGTAGTATTTTATATTGAATATAGGAGTTTTTTATCATAAAAAAGTGCTTTGTATAACTAGAAATAAAATGAATATTTTTTTTAATTTCTTGTTGCCTTTAGAGACCACCTTATGTGAAAATATTGATTAAATTTAAATTCTATTAAATCTCTTGTGCATAATCTTTAGGTGAACTATTTTAACAAAAACGTATTTTTAAAAATTAGACAGGGATAAAGATTATATCCGTGCTACTCTTATAATCCGTTTATTAATGTGCCATTTTTTATTATTATCCGTGATAAGAACTCTTACTAATAGAACATAGAATTAAAACATAACTTTCCTGGTAATCTTTCTAATTGTGCACCGTCCGTCTCGGTACGGTATAACATCCTGTTTTAGTTCCTCATATAAGTTAAGCAAATAAAAAAAAAGTATTTTTCTATTATATATTATTATTCATTTATATATTTATATATTATTATTTCTATTATTATTCATTTATATATTAACAAAAATATTCAAGACATATTTTTTAAAATTAGTAAAATTTAGAAAAATTTAATGAATAATAAATAACATCCGTAAAAAGAAAGCTTTTTGAATTTTAAAAAAATGCAAAAATCTTTTTTCTACAACAATACATTAGGAAGTTATCCTATGGAAATTCCCTCCTCTCTCTTTTCTTTAAAAAAAATTATGTTTTTTTAATCTCTTTGATGAATGTATTCTCGGCTTCCAATATATATTTTTGCTAAATTTGTTCTCAAGTCAAAGCAGCGTAGATCATAGAATGAAAACAGACTGAAACATTTATTATATATATATAT
>JAOUZG010053459.1:6542665-6574615 GCA_026289955.1 Argiope argentata | reverse complement strand
CCTCGCAGATAGAACTCAGAACAACCATGCCTGAACCGGAACTCGAATCCAGGACTCCCAGTTCGCAGAATTGTTATTGTTTCAAATGATACTTGCAATGGAAAAGCTCGTTGAGGCAGTCAGCGATTTAAGTTTAATCAGATACCTTGTTTTGTAGTTGTGCCAACTAGAGCCAAGAATATGATTCATGCTAATCACTCATCACTTTCGCTTGCATAGATTCTTTTTATAGGGGGCACATTCACACGCCTTATAGATAGAATACAGAAGAACAACTGTACATGAACCGGGTCTCGAACCGGGACAAACAGACCAAAGGGAAGACTAGCTACCTCTGCGCCAGAAGCCGGCTTAACTGTTTATCAAACGAACAGCAAATGAGTCGACTATGCATACAAAGGAATTGTCAGATGAATCACCAACTGCATTCTTCAAAGACATTTTATTTTCACTTATAAGGATTCATATTCCATTTTCTCTTTAAGTATAATGCAAAATCTTCAGATTACAGAAATTGCATTTTTTAATACTTACTTTTATTTATCTGTCGTTAAGAATAATTTTCTTTTTTGCTAAAACAAAATCTATGGAAAACGGATGTTTCCGTTCCTTTCCTTATTTATTGCAAGAAAGTTACATGCTTTTATGTAGAAAAATAAAATCATTTAAAAATAATATCAATAAGTTGAATTGGTAACTTTACATTACTTTAAAAGTAAGCAGCAGTCTATATTCTTAAAACATTTATCTAACCAAAAATTACAAACAGTTTATAAACGATAATAAAGTCAGAAATTGAGCAGACTTTATTCGAGCATTCTTGATGAACAAGATTCAAGAATGAATTTATTATTTCAAGAGTAAAATTATTAAATGATTGAACCAATTATTTTTAACACACTCTGTGAATTTTGATTAACCTTAAACTTTGAAATGGAATCACTTTTGAGAAGAGGCAGACAAGGATAAAGAATGCGCACAAAGAATTCAAAGAATAATATTTTTAAAATTTCAAAATCCTCAGAGTTAACGCAATAAAGTAACGTAATTAAAAAAAATATAGTTGCAGAAGAATTTTTTTTTCCTTTTATTTTTAAAACAGAATCAATTATGGCATTTTTGAAGTCAATTAAGTCTATCGTTTTCTTTCGTTGTAAACAAAGTCCTTTATATAACCTAAAGATAGAAATTTCATAAATTAATATTTGAGGAATAATATGACCAATGAAATGAAAGAGAATAATGAGGTGGATGTTGATAGGCAATAATTCCCGTTCCAAGCGTTCACGTTCACAGGTAAAAATTCACGATCTAAACGTTCACGTTCACAGGTAAAAATTCATGTTCTTAACCTAAGTTTTAAATTGTTCTCATTTCCACTCTTTTTCTAAAATCACCTCCGTAAACGCAGTATTGAAGTTCCTTCGCATAAATACCAACTTTTAACAATAAAAATATAAACATCACATAAGTATAATAATTTACAAAACATTTTTAAAAAAAGAATGTAAATACGAAAGAAATTAGGCAGTTTTCTTCTAAACTTTCTAACATTGAACGCACTCATCTAGGAAAGTTGGGCTTAGTTTAGTTATATAAACGTCTCTCAATAGCATGGCCCCCTCGCTTGCCAGACCTCACCCCTTGCAACTTTTGTTTTGGTAAATAATGTTTGGTAATTTGAAGAACAATATCAAACGCTATCATCTCTACTAGATCTGAAGGAAACATTTGGCGGCTTAATATTTTGACTGATTCATCTATAGAAAATATCGTTATCCAATTCATATTGTTAAAAATGAAAGATTAATTTTAAAAAACTTAATTTTTCTTTATTTAACAATTATAAACCATACTAAATTGTTTTATGTGTATCACAACGCCACCTAACGGTGAATTTTGGAATTAATTCTTTTTTATTTAATAAATGTAAAGGACATCATCTCTATCATTTGTAGTTCAAATTTTAACTCATTTAGATCAATAGAACGCATTTAGATCCCGCTAAAGTGCGTAACTTATTGCTCATCTTCTATATCTTGCAGCTGCTATGCAGCTTTGTGTCAGAAATTCCTCCCACTTTGACTTGCATGTTTATTATTACTTACAGCCGCCATTCTTGATCAGCTGTTTGGTTGTACTTAATTTTATTTAAATGACATAGATGCAATTTCAGGCTCGTAGTTTCTCAAAGATTTCATATTTAAATAGTGTTATTTTAATTGTGTTTTATATGTTCTCAGAAGCTAGCTTGGGGTTTAAGTAGCTCAAAATCAACTTAATTTTTAATTATTTTAAATTTCAAAAGATCGCTCCAAAGTGCACAATCCTGCCTAGCAAAGTATGTATTTGGCAAATTTAGTAGTTCTAACAATTTGTGTGTATAATGTCAAGACACACAATGAAACAAACATAAACACATACACACCCATTTTATTTTATTTTATTTTATTTTATTTTATTAGCAGAAATTAGTTTCTCATCTGGCATTCTTCGTATTTTGTTTTAATCAGGTTTACTTTCGCCATTTTACTTCGTTTGGTTTTTGTTATGCCATTATTTAAAATTTCATGTCATTCATTCATTTTATGTCATTATTTCATTTCCTTTTATGTCATTAATTATGATGATTTAACTGACGGGTTTTTTAATTGAATAGATTAGTTACCTTTGTCAACCCTTTAATTTGCAACTAACTTTAATTTTATTTGATTTCAATTAAATATCGAATTATGAATCGATAATAGTTTATATCTATCTAGAGCTAGCGTAATTCCTTCATGATTTCTTCAAAATAGCATTTTCAAATATAACGTCATAGACATTAAAAACGTGTTATTTTAATAGCCTTACACTTGTTTTGTTTATTGTGTACATCTATTGTGTGAATCATCCTATGGGGCCATGGCCCATTGCACAGCAATACTATTACAAATACAACTAAAATTTCATCTATATACTAAAGAGCATAGTTACGCCTTCTAGGGGCCTTTAGGCAATGGAATTCTAGATTACCCTTTGCCCCAAGAAAATTCTAAAACTTAATGTCTTTCGATTTTAATTTAATATATGTAAGTAGTTTTAGAAGCAAATTTCAGCCAACTTAAATAACAGATAGCTTAATTTTGGATCAATTTTTTTTTTAAAAAAATTCTGTATATCGCATGAAAAATTCAAAACCAAATTTTAAGTTAAATTAACTTCTTTTTTTAAAAAAAATGACAAAATAATAGATAGAAATGAAATCCAAGGTCGCAAATTTGAAGTTATCATGTGAGAGCATTATTATCTTAAAGTCATTATTTGTCTTATTTAATTTAAGTCAATAACTAGTTTAAACCGGTTTGAAAAAAAATACGAGACTTCTCTCTCTCTCTCTCTCAAATGATAATTTTTTTAACCTTTCCTTTTTAATTTTTCGAGCTGGCAAACAAAGTTTTGGAGCTCGATCAATTTTAAGATTAAAAAGAACAGTAATTTTAATTAAAAGTTCACTATTGCTGGAAGCAATTGTATATGTGGTAAAATCCAATGAACAAAATGCAGATTGATATTTAAATTATATTCTAATATTTATAGTATTTTGAGAAATACAATTGGTAAGAATGCGCTTACAATATCATTAAAGAATAATTATAAGTCGCATTTTACAAAATTGCGATAGTTACTCCTGAAAGAGAATCCCCCCCCCCAAATGATAATCTTCTGAGCGCGAGATTAATTATTTAAAAGTAAGAAATCAGAAACAAACGGGAATATGACGTCATTTCATAGAAACGACAAACAAAAAGCAATTGATAATAAATTTAATTAAATATCTGAAACAATACTGCCAAAACAAATTTCAAATGTCATGGTCTGGTGACTCATTAACTACCAATGAAAAAACAAATATTCTTTGCCTTCGAAAAGCGGAGACACCAAAACTCCTAACGAAAACAACATCATGTTCTCAAATGATAATAATTTTTATCCTTAATATGATTTAAATAATATTTAATGATAGTATCAGGCATTTTTTTCTAATTTATAGGGAAACATTATTTTTTTAAAAATTATGAAATAAAACGATACGGAGCACAAATGATAATTAATTAGGAATGTTATTATAATTCTAAAAACTAATTTAAAGTTACTTGATTAACAGTTTAAATAAACAAACTTTTATAATTAAATGAAAACACAAGATTAAGTAATTTCAAAATACCGTAAAAAAATTCTCGAACGATTTGGGCCAAATACTTTAAAGGGACTCGATTCCTTACGATGTTTAATTAATAATCCCATACTCTGGTATTAACTTTCGCAGTAAAATAATCTCATTTCTTATTCCACATTTCAATTACAAAAATATTAAAGAGAATATTTGATAATATTAAAGAAAATATTTCCTTTTAATAATCAAAAACAATCACGCGTTTAAATATTTCGTGAAATCATTAAATGCAGTTTGAATTTTAGTAGAACAATGAAATTTATTTTTCAAATCTATGTAAAAAAAAATGCGTTTGTAAAACATTATTACGATTTAGAAAAAATGGCGTGGCTCCTAGACTGTTATATTTAAAAGGATAATTTTTTATATTTAGGAATAATTTCAAAATTATTTTTGCGCATTAATATTTTTTGGAAATTATCAGGGAAAAGTACAAAAATTCTTGCTTAATTTTTAGATAATTAAAATTCTTATCAACATGTAAAAAAAGTCCTCATTTCTACCTTCAAAGGTATGCTTATACAAAAATGTAAAACACTTTGGCCTAAAAAGACGCCAACACTCATATAAACACACCAATGCACGCATATGCACAGTTTCTTTTATTACTAACTAGCCGCCTTTGGCGACCAGCATGTTCACTAATATTAATTCCGACTAAAGGGTTCAATCAATTTTTATATATATAACTTGGTCTCATAGTAAGTTTTTCAACAAAATATTTTTCAGCTTCAATTTTCGATAGTCATAAAATTCACTTATATTATATAGGTCTTAAGCAGTCCTATCTTTGAACTCCGCCTCTCTCTCTGATTTTCAATAAGAGCAGGTAAAACTCAGTTTTAAATTAAAGTGGAAATGATAAAAATAGTCAAGCTAGTTTAGTTATATTAATGTCAATGTTTTTAAACAACAATATTGGTATTTGAAATCGGATCTCATAATTTTGAATCACAGTCAGACGGAGGCGATGAACTAGTATCCTCTTTAAAAACTTCCAACCAAAACTAAACAAGTTTAAAAACATTTATCCAAAAACTCTTAGCTTGTATCAGACTCACTTTTGTGGCGTTCTTCTAGAAAATAGGGTCTCAAACCCTCCGGTGCCGAAGTCGAAACCTTAACATCAAATCACCATATCTCTAAGAAACAAAGAGAAACATCCAGATAGGGCATCCATTATATAGACCATTCGTTATTGAATTCAAAAAACCTCTGCATTTTTGCGCGTGCGTTACGATGTGTTTATTTAATCAAAACAAGAGTGAAAAGAAAGATAAAAAAAAAGATTAAAATGAAATCTGCTGCGCATATTTCAATATATCATGTCAGAACATCATTTCTTGAACGGCCCAGCACCACGTGCTCGTGCGAGTTAAATTATATTATTATTCATCTTAATGGTTTCATCGAATGAGTCACTTTAGCATTGCCAAAAATCCAAAAAACTTTGTCTCGCATTGATTGTTTTTTTTTTAAACACATTTCCTATTTATTTCATTTCATATAATCCCGTGCTCAAAGGACATTTTTCTAGGTTTTATTTGCTGTAGTCATTAACTTATTTTTTTAAAAACTCAGAGCTTTTGTATTTGCAATGGCAACGCGTTATAAAAACCCGATTTTTTTTAGATGCTCGTGCAGATAATAAAATTTTTTTTTCGCCTACGGATATTTGTTGACGGCAGAAAGGCTCATTAATAAAACAATATTATGTTCTGGCTTGATAACAAGGAGTTGTTTATATTCATTAATAAGATGAACTCGGAATATCTGCTAACTTAAAAACTGCGAATAAGGGAGTAACTAACTTAGACGTAAAAATTGCGGATAATTGGTAATATTGTCGATAAATGTACTAATTCACAATAAAATACTTTAAGGCATATATATATATATATATATATATATATATATATATATATATATATATGAACGTCAAATTATGATGAATAAATAAAAAATTTCTGATTTTAAAATTTGGTATTACAAAATAAGTATTTTTTTTACTTTAAATACTTCTACATTTTTATTATATTTGGAAATTACCAAAGGTAGATAATCTCTGTCACATTTTGTGATATTATATAAAATATTTTTATGCACACCTGAGACCTTTTTCACCGCTTGAACCAACCCTGTAATCCATCAATAGGAAATTTTGGGTTAAAAATAGTGCGATAAGAAACGAGTGGACACTCACAAACACGAGGAACAAAACTAAACGAAAAAGAAAGTAATGGAACAAAAATCGAGCTCTTAAAATTCCAAAAATGGAATCATCCTTTTGAATCTCACCCCTTAGCGAGGTAGAATCATCGAAAACAAAGTAGTCTTAGAATACTAAAACTGTTGTTGTTGTTACTAATGGCACTTGCCATTTGGACAAGCTTCCCGCTGACACAGTTGGCAGATTTAAGCCAAAAGGAGCGTCTCTTGTTTTCGAAGTAGCTCCAACTAGGGCCAAGGGTACGACTTTAGCTACACACTCATCACATTCGCTTGCACAGCCCCTTTTTTTACAGGGAGTTATATCCATACACGCGGTAAAAAATTACGAGGTCCGTCCCGAAATAGCCGAGGCTTTAAAATGGTATGTTAATATAATTAAATTGAACTAAATTAAACCCATTTCGAACATCTTGTCAACAATTATTAACTTCAATATTCATTCTAGGTTCTGTTAATAATTCTTAAGACATTGAGTGATAAATAGTTCTTGTCGATTAAAATCATTACTGTTGTTGTTACTTACGGCACTTGCCTATGGACAAGCCCCCTGCAGATGCAGCAGCAGATTTAAGCCGAAAGGAGCGACTCTTATTTTTTAAGTAACCCCAACTAAGGCCAAGAGTACGACTTAGCTACACACTCACCACATTTGCTTGCATGACTCTTTTTACAGAGGGGAGCACACACATCTCACTGATAGAACACAGAAGAACAACCATGCCCAAGCTGGGACTCGAACCCGGGATTCCCAGAACACGAAGAAGACGCGCTACCTTTGTGCCAGAAATACTTAAACTAATAGTATGTTTGTCGATATATAAGTTTATTTGGAATAAAAACTCCCACTGATAATACTTTTCCCCTATTTTTTATTTAAAATATCCTTTTTAGCACATTAATTAAAGCGTCTTTTAAAAAAACCCATCCTGTTTGACACTTTAAAAAAATGGATAAACTCAAACCGAATGTGTATACCTCGGAAAATGCAATTCAAACTCCATTCACGGTAAGATAGATGCGGAGGTTATTCAAACCAAACAGAAAAGAAAAATGCGGCCACGACGATGGGAATATTTCCAGGTGATCCGTTCGATTCGGAGAACTTGGGGTGAAACCGCATTTACAGGCGGCGGGTAGTGGGTGGATATTTATGTTGCCTTCGATCTCTTTGTCCCTCCCACATAATAACGATTCCATCCTGAATTGAAGTCTGGACAACCCCGGTTCATGCATAAATGAATGTGGGATTCCAATTCAAAGGGGTTATTCGTTTGGTCTTCTCTAGTTTGGAGATCTCTAGAGTAAAATGGTTGAAATTGTTTTGCATGGATGCTTCTGCTTTAAATAAGGAATTCATCAACTATCACAAAAGAGAAAGACGATGGCAATCATCATTATTTATTTATTTATTTTAATTTTCAGATTGTTATTTTCTCTTTTATAATTGAAATAAAAAATTAAGGAGTTTTAAAAAATCCGAATTATTTTAAACCATTAAATGTAAATTTATGTAAGGCGTTCTCTGGCTTGACAACTTTTCTAGAGAGTATGCAAGAAAGTTTTGGGGAGTCCACTCTGGCTGTGTCAGTAATGTAATTTCACTTTATGATTCCTCGTGCAAGATGTGAAAGTATTTAACGGACTCTGTCTTTCCTCCATTTATAACAGTACAAAAAAAAATGAAGCTGTTAAATAGTTACTTAAAAAAGAAGAAGAATAAAATTTCATTCCAACAATAAATTCTATTGTTTAAAATCGTATAAAAACATTTTGTCACCAACCAAAAAAAAAAAAGAATGAAACAAGAAAGAAAGGACAAGAAATAAATTCGCACCTTTAAAAAGATACGTTTATGTATTTTAAGATGGTTAGAAAGAAGTTTTTATGCTGTATTTTATTTTGGAAATTATGGTGGGAGAAAAAGCCAAAATTGTGCTTACATTTTAGTTTAAAATTTCAAAAAAATTACTATAATATGTTTATCTCCCAAATAAAGAATGTATCAAAATTGTAACTATACGTCAAATGGTCTGCACTAATAAGCACCACAACCACACACAAATAAATCTCATTTATGTTTAGAATAAATTCAATATATTTTAGTAAAATATTCAATTTTTCAGCCGGCGTCCTGGTACAGAGGTAGCGCGTCTTCCTGGTGATCTGGGCGTCCCGTATTCGAGTCCCGGTTCGGGCATGGTTATGCTTCTTCTATGTTCTATCGGTGACGCGTGAACCGCGCCCTACTTAGCCTAATTGGGGTCAGGGGCAAAAACTTCTTTGGGGCCTCCCTCTGCTTCATTATTTTAGTAATGAAGAACAGTGCATAGAACTTGTTTATATTTTTCGTATAGTGTTCAGTTTATAGGAATTTTTACGGCTGGATTCCTTAGACACAGAACATGAATATGAAAATGTCTTCCTATTTTCGAAGCTTAAATTATCTTTATATTGCAATAAATTGTAAAACGGAATTAAGCTCTGTAAAGTTTGGAAAAGCATATTTGAAAAGTTACTCCAGCCCTTTTTCCAAAATAAATTAGTGGTATGAATTAAAATCTGTGTTGTTGTGTTGTGTTGTGACTAATGGCACTTGCCGTGGACAAGCCTCCGCTGATACGATCAAAAGATTTTAAGCCTAAGGAATGCGTCTATTTTTTACAAGTAGTGTCATCTAGGGCCAAGAATACGACTTAGCTACACACACGTCACAACCCTTTTTAGGGGGCGGACTACATTCATGCAAATTCATACATCTCAGATCGTAATTTAGACCTGGAACAGAGAACGATCACCTCTGACCCAGCACCCCAAGTGATATTACTCTCGACATGGAGGACGTTGCGACCTCGAACAGATTTAACGAGCGCCAGTCGCCCCACACTCGGGGAATCTTTTGGCCGGTGAGTTTCGAACTCGTAACCTAAGGAGTACGAGACCACCTCCCTACCAACCAGCGCATCTCGGAATTATAATCTAACATAAACAAAGCCTCCTACCACAGAGGTAGCGAGTCATCCTCTTGATCAGGGCGTCCCGGGTTCGAGTCCCGTCGAAGCATGGTTGTTCTTGTCTATACAATCTGTGGGGTGAGTGAAAACGCCATCCTGCAAAAAAAGGCTCTTCGAGCGAATGAGGTACGTGTGTGTCATCTTCATGTGAGCTAGAAGTCAGACTTCTTCTTTCGGTTGCGCAGGGGTCCATACCCTCAAAGGCTACTGCACCCTTCCTTCCGTTGTAAAGTGAACACGTCATCATCATTCTTTTTTCAATAAGATATACTGTTAAAAAATTTAGCAGCAGTTTACAAATTTTAACGTGTTTTTTCTTATATTATTAACGATTTTAGCGTTAAAAAGGATAATTGGGAAAGTGATTGCATTGATAAAACTTTAAGATGCTATGAAATATGCTCTTTCGTTAATCCCTTAACCGGTTTATTTTCTTTACTATCTAATAAGATGACACCTTTTATTTTGGGAATATTTTCTTATTTTTATTCAAATGGAAATCTATGGAATAGTTGACTTATCTACGTATTCGAAGTCATTTGACTATTGAATTATAATTGTTATGAATGATTTATTTTTTGTTTACAACAATCAAAATTCGATAAATCGACGCACGTACGGCGTACGGGCAAACCGGTTAAGTGTTTTAAATAGCCTGGAGGAAGATTAAAAACTCTCTCCTACTATTATAAGTATATTTTTAAACACAGATTTTTAACATCTTTTAATTTTTCTCTTGCATGATACAACACAGGACAGTATAACACCGCACAAAGCAAATACACTACACAACAATTAATAGTAAAAAAATCAAGTTTATAACAACACAGTCAACACCTCATCCTGGCGACTCTAAAAAACACCTCATTCCTCAGCCACTGGCTCTCTTCGTAGCTGAACTTTCCCACAGTTCCACTCAGCTACCGCGCCATCTGGCGGTCAAAGGTAATACGATCCTTCAGCGGAGGTTGGCAAAAATTAATCCCTCACGTCTTTACAATATATATATATAAACCCTACTATAATATTTTTAAAAAATGAAGTTCCATTTTCTGATTTAACCCATGCTAGAATTTGGATTTGACATCATAGCAGCATAAAAGAAAAAAAAAAGATATGAGGTTTTTACTTTCTTGCACACGAAATACTCAAAAGGAAAATACTGTAATTGTCAAAAAATTTGAACTCTAAATTTATGCGAATTTTCAAGTTTCCCCTATGAGTTTGGAAAGCATATACTGGGAATATAAATTATGTCTGACAGGGAAATCGCTAATTTAAATACACCAAGCTAGACCGATAAAATTCGATATGAAGGCTAAGCATCAAGTTTATAGAATTCCGTACAAAACCTCAGGAGGGAAGTTCATTTATTCGAATGTATGTGAACACATTAAGTCAAAAACGCAAAGAGATATATGAATGAAATTTGGTATACAGCATTATCGTAACTATAGATATGAATTAAATGCTGGACCAAATATAAAAAAGAGAAGGATTATTCACAGGATTGCAACTTTGCATGCATGTACTCGCAAATACAACTCAAAAATGTTGTTGTTACTTATGACACTTGCCATGGACAAGCCCCGCTGATACATCAGCAGGTTTTAAGCCGAAGATATGCTTCTCTTGTTTCAGGAAGTGCCAACTAGGGCCAAGGGTACGACTTAAGCTTCACACTCATCGCAGTAGCTTGCAAGGGGGCACAGTCACCTATCTCACAGATAGCACACAGAACAATCAAGCCCTAACCAGGACTCCCAGAACACGAGAAAGAAGCGGTACCTTTGTAACAGAAAGCCGGCACTCAAAAATGTAAAAACTACATAAATAAAATTTATTATTGTTGATCTCATCGACAAAATTGTAATTTATTTAAAAATTTATATCCAATTACCCCGATAGCACATCCTGTAACATAATGTTGTACAATATTGTGCGACATTTTATGATATAAAACAATATTCCATAATATTAAACAATATTGCGAATGTTGATCAATAGTGTACAATATATGTGTGCTACTAGGGTAGAGGAAAAGATTCCGTCCACAATTCATGTCGTACATAATACAGCACACGATTCAGGTAACTGCGCTACTACATGCAGCGGACCTCATATCTTTCCAGTTTTATTTAAAAAAAAGAGTGAGAAAGGAAGCTTTATTTATATATACAAAAAATTAGGGTTTAGTTTAGTTTTAATTATATTAACGTCCCGTTTTCAAGAAAAGGAAGGAAGATTTGGGGGCGGATCTCGTAATTTTGTAATCACGGTCAGATGACGAGGACGATACCTGAGCTGGCACCCCCTCTCCACACTTTATCAATGGGAAGACGTTTGACTCGTGCATATTTAACATGCACCAGATCCACTTACACGACTGTTCTTTAGTGGAATCGGGTCTCGAACCTGAAGCCCTCCGGTTCCAAAAGAAATTATGAGAGCATTTCCATTGGTTTATATTATTACTAAAGGCATAGGAAATTTTCATTTTGACATATTTTCAATTCATTATTAAAATAAATTATTGTGTGGTATTTGGAAGGTAAATTACTATAATTACTATGTCACGATGTAATTTCATCTTCCTTATGAATGAAAGGGATATTCTTCATTTGTGACATTTTTTCATAATCAATAAAATTTCGAGAATTTGTAGCTTGTCTTTCTACACTAACGTAACATCCCTTCCCATAAATTTAGAGGGGATATAGAAAAGGAGATGCCAAACTATCTCAGTATATGAGAGAGTACCAGATAACATTTCCACTGGTTTATTATTATTACGGAAGGCAAGAGAAAGTTTTATTTTATAACATATTTTCATTCCATTATTTAAAAAAATTGTATGAAATACAATATGAGAAAGTACAATGGTGCATTATAATTTCAACTTCATTATTAATAAATGGGATGATATTGTTATGACATATTTTTATCTATATTAATAAAAATGCAGCTCGGAATGCGTTGCTAAGCGCAAAACTAGAGAACGGCTCGACCGATTCGGCTATTTTTTTTTTTTTAATATTTTCGTTAAGACACGAGGATGGTTCTTTTGGAGAGAAAAAATGAAAAAAACTGCGAGGAAAATAGTTAAAACGACACTTTTCTTACTTTCCCACCAAAAATCATCATTTCCTTCCCCCACACCAACTGAGTAAGATAGCAGGAAGTAATAAATTATCATTTGTTTAGAAGGAAATGTGCGAAGTCAGTTGGTTTTCATTTATAGATAACGGGATGTTTAAAAAAGAAAGAAAATTCTTGCTTTTATTATTAGTCTGTATGGAAATAAAGAAAAAAAAACGAATAACAGAGTGCAAAAAAAGGTTTGTAGAAAAAAAAGTAGTGAAGAAAAAAAGAATAGAAAAATAAAGAAAAGAAGGGTGTGTGTGCGTCACCATTATTTCCTCTGTGCGAGGCATTTTCTAAGCTGTTTTTTAAACTTTCGCATCTCTTGAAAATCCATCGTGTCTTTATTTGTGTAGTGTGTTTCTATTTATGAAAATTTGAATCTCATTATTCTATAAAAACGTAGAATTTTAGACCTTTCCCTCCACCATGTAAAATATCAATTCCGGGACAATCATTGATCGGATAGAAAGAGAAAGATGAGTAGTACAGTGAACAGATCATCTGAAGAATTTAATAATAAATAATACTATAAATGAATTATATGACTATCAAAATTTGTTTGGTTTAAAAATATTTTGGTGAAAAACCTGTTATGAGACACAGCTACATAAAATATTATATGAAAATTTTAGTGAGCATTAATACTGGCGAACCGACTGGTCGCCAAGGGCGGTTAGTTATGAATAAAAATCCCACGATCTTCAAGGATTTGTCGCCTGTCTTTTTACTCTATCATACCTCAACCCTATCCATATTTAGAGAAGAAAATTAAGTTACCTATATATACGAGAAATTAGAAGATCGCAATCCCCTATGGTTTATTATTATTATTAAAGAATATGTGAAAAATATCTTATTTTATGACATATTTTAATTATTATCAAAATTTTGTTAAGTGGTTTTGTACGAAGAATAGCTAGTAAAATTTTAAATTTATTAATAATGCATACAATATAACTCTTATTATATTAATGAACAGGTAATCATTCTTATATTGGAACATTTTCATTCGAAATAAAATTTGTGACATTTGAAGATTCCCCACTACACTAACCTGCTCTCCTTTATTTACTGTGGGGTTGTAGAAGATAATAGAACATTTTTTTAAGAACTGAATTATATAAATATTCAAGATTTAGAGGATATCATTCCAGCCATCATTACATTCCATCATTACAGAGCTGAAGATATTCTATTTTGAAGCAAATTTTCAGTTATGAACATTTTTCTAAGAACTGAAATTATTTGAATGTAAATGTAGAGAAATAAAAGAAAAATAAACAAGCTACAAAAGTAGTGAAAGATAAATTTTAATAAATAAAAATGAATGCAGAAATGCTTCTTTACACAATGATAAAGTTCAAAAATGCCAGTGAATATTAAAGACAAAATAACATGCAATTTATTAAGAAGTTAGTTTTGCTAGGATCTCAAAAAACATGGACAAACAATTAACATCCACGAAAAACAGCATAAGAATAAACAATATGATTAAATAGCCTTACATTTGAAATGAAACAACTTATGTGTATCTTAAAGAAACCAAAGCTTATGAACATATCAGCAATGTTAAAAGTGGGTGTTACAATAAAACAATAACATATTTTTAATCAGAATTGTTTAGCATATAAATTATTGTTATGATAAAGAATAAATAATTATACAATACTTAAAATAACACATATTCAATATATTCTATTAGGTTCATTCAATACAATAAAAGATATTTCAATACTGATTGAAAATTTAAGAAATACGATAATCTGAACTATATATATATTATTCCTATTAAAATCATGCTACAAAAAAAGAAACCAGTTTTGAAGAAAGAGATTAATAAAATATTTTTTCAAATTAATTATCAGTGTTAGGAACAAATATAATACATATAAAACCGAGTATTTCTAATCTATTCAAAGACTATTTTTGATGAAATAACAAAATTAAATATTTTTGAAACAACAGACTTGGCATGCAATTTAAAGTAAGAGCATGTGTTTAAACATGCACTATATCAAAAAAAAAAAAAAAGGTTTAAAAAATTGTTGAGTTATCTTAATGCTTGTACAATTTATATTTTATACATATTTTTTGCATAAAGATATTAAAAAACCCCATTGGTTAAAATTTGAATCTAAATTGAATTTTTAAACTAAATATAGTTAATATAACATGATAAAAAAGACAATAACACAAAAAATATTTTCAAATAATTATACAGAATAAATTTTGATTAAAAGGTTACAAGTATTTCAATTTAAAAAATCTGAAAAATTATTTTCTACTTGGAAATTAGTTATATTAAAATTAAGGAATCAACATTTTTTGAAATTCTATAAACTTTTCCCACAATATACCATATTGTTTGATACCACATTAAAACTATTATTATTAAAAAGATCTATAATACAGCAAAGGTTTTAATTTACAACACATTTCTTTAATACTAAAATCTTTCATAAGATATTTATTGCTAATAAGATTATCACAGATTATTGCATATCTTTCCAGATGTGGCCAGATCTGGAAAATTTTGCTCAGTTCTTCAAACTTATCAAAATATTTTTATTTTTATTCACATTGTGCAATTCTTAAGTCATACTCACCAATTCATTGGTGAGTTTTTGAGGAATTTTTGGTTTTCTGAGGAAATTTCATAAAAGTCTTTCAAAACCAAACTTCAAAAACACCTTATGCTTATTGTTTGAAACCAAAATGAATTTTTACAAATAAAAACAGAATTAAGAGAGCATAGTGAAAAACACAATATTATTAAATAAAATTTTCTCAAATAAATTATATGAAATAAATAATGGTTAAAACACAGTATTGGAATTAACAAAGAATGAAAATTTACTTAACACTTGAAAATGAATTGCCCCAATATTACAGAAGTAGCATTTTTGAACAATGATCTGATTTTATTACAATATATAATATCAATACAATTACTGCCACAAAAAGGACCTATAATCATAACAAATGTCTTAAGTTACAATGGAATCTTTTTTTAAATAATAACATCTAATGTAAGGTATTGCTAATAGTTTATCACAGATTTTTGAGTTTCTACCAATTTCCTGAATTCAGGTTGTATCACAAAAATACAATTACCTTAAAAAGAATCATGAAAATGGTGAGTTTCACATTTTTCTAAAACTCTTAATTAGAAGAGGTAGATTAAAGCACAAAAATATTTATTTTTAATAAGGAAAAGGCAATTTATTTCTTAAAAGCACATATTTGGAACAATAATAGAATTCTATAATGTTCTTGGAGACAATATATAATAAATAATAAAAAAATACATATTACAGTCTATGACTATTCGAGCTGACAGAAAAGAAAAAGTTAAGGGATGTTGATTCAAGTTAAATAGTTTTAATTATGATTTTAAACATTAAATAGAAGGAAATTCGGAATTATTGCACGGAATATGGCATTTGGGCACAAATACAACATTTGGCAAGAATCATGTGTTTTGCAGTTTTTATATGTGAGCAGCATAGGGTAAAATGATTCTAATAATAGTGAAAAACCTTAAATGGATGAGATATGAAAAAAATATCAACATCAAATTTAAAAATTTTAATTATTTCATATCTATCAAATTAGGTTAAATGAAACAATGACTATACTTCAGAAGGAGAAGTTAAATGATTTAAATCATTATAATGCAATTCTAAACTTATTCAAACATGATCTATTTTTTTTCATGAGTAACTAATATTATCATACAATAAAACGTCAACTTTAAAATGGAAAATGCTTGGATCCTTCTGTTGTTTTTTTTTTCTATTACAATACAACTTTCTTTAAAATGTCAACTTGAGTAACCACTAACTGCAGAAAGTGTTAAAAAGTTAGAATCAGGTTTATATTCGATTATAGTAAAACTGAGTTACAGTTTTTTTTAAATAAATAGAAAAATAAATGCAAATGCAAAAACATTTCCAAAGTTTGAATTAACACAGTTTTTTTAAAGAAAAAACACAATTTTTAACAAAGTTGAATTCTGAACAATTTGTAAAATTTAGAATAAAGGTTTCATTAAATATATAACTACAAGGGTAGAATCGAGCACAAATTTGAAAAATATTATCTATGTCTACTTTGACAAAGAGAAGAGATTTAAGTGTTTATGATAAAAAAAGAAAGTGATATATTTGTTGGCTACATCAGTGTACAAAAAACTATTCACAAATCTACAGCAATTTATAAAGGAAGTGGAAACTAATCTAAAAATTTGTTCATTGACTTTTTTTCATTTAATTTTTTTTAATATAAAGATAGATAAATAAAATTCTACTTTCTTCCAAATTAAAATTCCATTTAAGAGTTGTTTTTCATAAAACCAAATTTCGTAATTACTCTATACTTATATTAACGAAAATACATTTTCTTAACAGAATTATATAAATACAGAAACAGAAAATACAATACAGAAACCCAGTAAAAAATTAACAAAATTATTTCATCCAATTTTCAGAATAATACTTATTTTTATTACCTATGTAAGATGAGAGAATAAAACAAGAGTACTATTTTTTTTTTAAAAAAAATCATAAAATTGGTCAGATTAATATAGAGAATCATTATTCAAAAATCTTTTACAATTATTATCCACACAAAATTAATTAATACATTTATTTCTTTTGTATTTGAAAAAAGTCATAAACACAAACCAAACAAAAACAAAGTATAACATACATTATGTTATATTCTCGGCAGAATAATGGCAAAAAGAAAACATAATTGCACTATCAACATAGAACTAAGCACAAATAATAAACCGATAGCTGCTTATAAATATAAGTTAATTACCCAAAATGCTTTATGTAAATATAGCACATGCAATTTAATAATGCAATAATTACACTAATGTATGTTTAGAAATGCTAGTGTAGAAGTAAATATACAAATTTGATTCTCAAAATTTGATTTAAAGTATATTTTTATAATTATTACAAAATTACTATTTATTATTCTAAAACCTTCTATTATTTGCTCCTGAATTTGAATAACATTTTTTTTTCAAACAAATTAATTTATGATAATTTTAATGATATTATTCATAATACACTAATTCAAAAATTAAATTTAAAGATAAAATTATGAATTTATACAACACTTTATGTAATAATTTCATACATTCATGACTAAAATTTATACTCTCTTTTTTATTTTGAAAGTAATCTAATAATTTCAAATAATTTTGGATATGAAGTTAGGTTTTAATTATTTATCAAATCAACTATATGAATCTTTCCCTTCAGAAAACAGTCTACACGCTGTTTTTTAAATAAATATATAAAAATTTCACATATCCTTCTTATATTAAAAATTCACAATTGGATTTGAATTAAGATAAAATTTAGATTTAACTACATTGCATGCTATAATATTCCCTTTTAATTTTTTTTAGATAAGGTAGATTTATATCATTTTATTTATTTTAACAATATTACACTTTAAAAAAATAGAAAAAATTTGAATTTATTGCTTTTTGAAAAATACAATAACATCCATTTAATCTTAAGATCCATTTCAATATATATTAACAACAATTCAAATTTAATAGAACTGTAAAAAAGCAAAATCATGATGATATCATTTGCTTAGAGCAGAAACTCATAAATTCTACAGACTTTTGATTTCAGACAGGTGAGACTATTATTGGATGAATGATATATGAAATAGAGGGCAAAATTATTACTAAAATGATAATAAATACAAATCTACTAAAATATCCAAAGTTATAACAATGACTTTTTTTGATATACAAAAGTGATTTATTCTGGCGCAAATAAGGGTTAGATCATTGCTATTCATAATTCTGCGACATTGTTACTTTTTCATTACAAATTTAATTCTATCAGTTGGAAATAGCAGAAAATAGATGATTGCTCAAAAATGGGAAAGCTAAAATTATATTTGATAGCATTAAATAAGTTTACAAATATACACAAAATTATGATTATTTTCTAGCCTCAAAAATAACTGTTTCATAATATAAGGCAAAAAAAAGTTTAATAAAATAAATGTATGTAAATATCTGAGCGAAACAATATTTAAAAATTAAAATTAAAATCAAAAGCATCCGTTTACATAAGAGAGGTTAGGAATTAGAAAAGAAAGTAAAATCGGTTAGAATTTCTGATTGACAATTCAAAGTACTCTTTCTGAATATTTATAGTTTTGTTAACGATAGAAATTTTGCAAACAAACTGTTCCAACAATGTGATTAACACATTTTTTTTTTTCAATTTTAACTGTATGTTACTCAAATTTCAGTACTGCTAAACAAGCAAATATATATATATATATATATATAAATATATTTATAATCAAATATATATATATATATATATATATATCAAAAGGTTGATAAATAATTTTTAAAAAAATAAATGCAATATGCTTTAGTCTAAATGGTTCAACTGACATTGAGTAACAGTCTTTTCAGAAATGCAAAACAGAAATACACTGAAATCATCAAATATGATATATATGGTACTTAAAGTTGTTTCTGAAAAATATTCTTAGTCTGTTGAATAAATATACATATATATATATATAGAGAGAGAGAGAGAGAGAGAGAAATGCTATAAAAAATACTTATTCCAACAAAACACAATAAATAAAAGAAAAAAAGAATATCCTTAAATAAATACCACTTTTAAAATTCCCCACTTACAAATATTTTATGCATGAAATTTTTAAAACACATAAAAGAATTGCTTTAAAATTGAAAAATTCAAGACATAAATTCAAATTATTACTTATTCATAAAACAAAATTAAAATATTTAATGAAACAATAAATTATATGACTTTTTTCTTTCCCAATGTTAGTGCGCACATCAGAGGTCCATATATCTCTTCTCTGAAATTAAAAGAAAAGTAAGGGAAATTCCCAAAATGTCTGTAATCGACATCCACAGAACTTCTGAAATTAGATTTTTTCTACTGAATGGTAAATTTTAAAGAGTCTAAAGGGACTTAGTTGTGCAGTACACCTCCTCTTATTAGTTAACTAATAACTGTATTAAAGTATGTATTTAAAAAGCAATAACTTACATAATATAAACTGTTATCTTACTACATGTTAGTGAGCATGCATTCAACTCTGATTCAAATATTACTTTATATGCAAATTTTCTATTTATTTTAATAAATTGTTAACATTTGAGATATAATTCCAAATGCCACTCAGAATGTCATTCTCAATGAAGCAGATTAATCATGATAATCCCTTAGAGTCATCAATTAATTCTCTGAGTTCGGAAATTCCAGAGTTGAGTTCTGAAATTCATTTATTATACACAAAATCACAATTCTTTCAGTTCCCATGTGTAAATCATTTAGTTTTGAAAAAAATGATATATAATTGCAAAAAATAAATGTACATTGATGAAATAAGCTAGAACAAAACTTAATCTGTTCTATTCAACTATTTATTGTTGCATTTTAAAATGTTGAATTAGTGATACTTAAAGAAAATTTTCTAAGTTAAAAATTACCCTCTTCTTTTGCCATCTTTTTCTCCTTAAATCATGCTTTTTATAAAATAATTTCTTATTAATAGTCTCAACACAGTTAACTGTTCTTACATTATGGGAAGGAGGAAAAGAGGGATAAGAACAAAATTTTTAAGGGGAAAAAATTGTTTTGTTATATATTTTCCAAGTACCAGTTAAAAATTCATGAAAAGCATTAAAATCATTCACTTATAAGGAAATACATAAGAAATAGTAGCCTAATACTGAAAAAGTCAATGGTATAAAGAAATTGTTCTTTAAAAAAATCAATGAGTTTCTGCTATAAGATAATGATATTTTAATAGAGTATTTTTTTTTATCGCAATGTCATAATATCACGAATTCTTCAAAAGAAACTCTGATCATACATTGCTCAAAATTATTTATAGAGAAATAGATATAAATTAGATTTTAAAAATATTTGAAAATTTAAAAGTACCATAGAAATAAAAATTCTGAAATTCATTAATTTATATAAAATATTAATAAAGGATAATATTTTTTTAAAAAAATATATACTATTAGACACATGGTAAAAATACTAATTAATATTATTTCATATGCTCTTAAATCATGGAAGAAATAAAAAGTAAAAACACAAAAAAAGCTGAATTATTGATTAAACATTCACAAACTATAAAGCATCAAAACATCTTCATTTTTCTTTCTTTCATATAAACATTTTTAATGGATTTTTTTTAACTAAGAGAAAATGTGTTCTAAAGGAATTCAGATTATTCACATTTGTATCAAATAATAAAATTGAAAGATAGGAAATTAGAACTTCTAAAAAATATTTTTAATTACCAACTTTAAAACATAAAATTGTATAAAAAAATTATCATATATTTTTAAAAATTGACTAGAATTATATGCAGGCTCATGACACAATTTAACCTTCAATTCCTTTTCCAATTCTCTATAAATATCCCTTTGTAATGGCAACTAAGTATATTTGAACATAAAACATTTTTATTAATATAATAATACATAAATTGTAATTGAAAATACACATTTCATTATCTACCATTTCATATAATGAATGCATAGTTGTTTATTATTATTTTTAAGGAAATAATATTTGAAGAAGTTTGAGGTTTGAATGTTCAAGCAGATTATAATTATCATCACAATTAACTAGCAAAAAATGCATATAGCAAAGGCACAGTTTGAATTATATCACTGGATTTTAGAATAGCCACATCATATGATTGAATGAAAAGATACTGAGATTCTTAATGATACAATTTTCTAGATACACGTTTTTATTTCTAAATAGAGTTAATACTCAGCACCAAATGTAATGATAAAGATATAAAATCAATCTTAATATATGGATAATAAAGTATTGCATTGAGTGTTTAATGAGAACAAAATGATATTTCACAAATATTCATACTTAACTTTCAGAAAAAAAAACTACTTTTTTAATGATTAAGGGGAAATTTGCATAATTTAAGAGTAACATACGGTTGAGCACCAATCGATGTTGATCAATGTCGACTCATCAATATTGACATATTACAAAAACATATTTAACTGTACGTTTAATAAGAAAAAAAAAAAACCAATTCACAAGAATTCATACTATGGCAACTTTCAGAAAAATATGCTTTTTTCTTTTCACAACTCAGAGAAAAGTTGTATACTTTATGTATAGCATATCGTTGTGCATTCAAGCAGTGAATAATTACAAAAATTTACAATATACATGTATACAAAGTACAAAACACACAAGCAGAGCTGAAATATTTATTGCAACATAAATTTATCATCAATTTTGTGATTTATTATGTTTTGTTCACATTAAAATCTAAAATTAACCACTGAAATACTGAACAGAATTTTATTACAAAATTAATTATAATAAAAAGCAAGTATTTATAGCAGATAATGCAGAAGAAAAACCATTGCATATACAATTTAATTGTTTAATGGAAAAAATTATTACAAATGTAACTGGGTCACAAATACAAATAATATATTACTATTTTGAAAGAACTGCACATAGTGCCATAAAAATGAAGAAGATAAGATTCAAAACTTTAGCACTTAAAAAATAAGTTTTTTCTTCAGCATAAACTATATACAAAAATAAATTTTTCAACTTTGCTTGCACAACAGACTGAAGAGAAAAAAAACACTGATAATGTTTCCATCATTTTATAAAGTTCCCCTACATTACAATATATGTCAGGAAATAGTAAAACTCTTTTCAAGTATAAAAACACATTGCTAAATGTATCAACAATTAAAAACAATATCATCTGCAAATTCAGATCAAATTTTTGTCCGGTATAACCTCAAGATCATCCCTACATCGAGGCACATACAATGTGCAGCAGGCATGTTCCCAAATGTCTTGGGGATAATTGTCGCCAACTGTCCATACTCCTGTTTCCATGTTATAACACTCCACGACACCACTAGCACGGTCAAAAGTTGTAGCACTGTGAAAACCACCAACAATATATAGCCACTTACCAATAACAACAATTCCAGCATGATAGCGAGGTGTAGGAACCCGAGTTATCACAGTCCATGTGTCTCTAGTGATGCTATAACAATCTATAGAATCAACTAAAACCCTGGATCCTGTAGTCTCATCTTCGTACCAGCCACCACAAACATAGATTTTATCACCACAGCAAACCATAGAATGATCTGCTCTTGGTGTAATCATAGGTGCCCGAATTTCCCAATGGTCAGTATCTGTATTGAGTCTCCATAAAGCATTCAGCACTAAGTCCTCATCTAAACCACCAGATATATAAAAGAAGTTACGCCAGGATGTACCAGCATGTTGAGCTATTGATCCAGGAAAAGGTGCCACTGGAGTCCAAACATCTGTCAGAGGATCATACTTTTCACATGGAGCAGGACCATCCAAGGCATCGAAATCTCCAGATTCTCCCACACCACCAACAGCTAATAGGTGATTGTTAACAACTCCCAAAGAGAAACGGCATCTTTCTTTCTGCATTGGTGCCATTGTTGACCAAGAGTTTGTTAAAGGATTATAACGAAAACCAAAGGGATGAACATTCTCCTGAAGACTTTGATTAAAGCAACCCCCAACAATGTACAATTCATTATTGAGAACTGCTGTCCCAAAGTTACATTGTTCTACATGAGGTATAGATGTCAAGTATCTCCATTTACCAATACTTGAGAGGTAATATGCAATATCATTTGTCACACCACTGATGCCAAAGCCTCCAACTTTCAAAATAGCAAGTTCCATCCCTCTAGAATTGATGAGAGACATGCCACGTTGCTCTTGCCATGCTGAATGGCCAGGCATGTGCCATAGACGGCTCCATAAATTGCTGCTTGAACAAAGGCACTTCAGGACAGGTGATTCGAAAAAGTTACTCAAATCTACTGAAGATATTTCACTAAAATGAATATATCTCAACAACTGGTGAACATACTTAAACCTTTCATGAGGTTGGTGTTCGATCCACTTTAGCACAACATTTAGAACTTCTCTTTCTGAACAATCAACTGGATAGTCACACTTCAGAATGTATTCCAATTGAAATGGAGACAGTCTTAAAAATTCTGATTTTTCTGCAAACTTTCTAAGATTTCCACATATGAAGAGGTATACCTCTTTCAGTAATTTGTGTAATGAATATATTTCTGCTATTGTAGCAACGTCAACACAGTTTTCTAAATCCAGTTGCTCTTTTAAATATGAAGAACAAGCTTCAACGACTGCTATCAATTGTACATGATTTGCAGCAGACAGAACATCTTGGATATTAGCTAAACTCAAGCCCAATTTGGAGGTATAAGCATACTCAAGCAGATAGCGCATTCCATCGGCAGTCACACCATTTAAACAAATTTCACTTTGCTGACTTTCTTTCATTGCATCAGTAAACATGGCACGGAAATAATCACTACATGATGCAAGAACAACTCGATGTGCTTGAAAAGCTTGTCCTCCAGCAATGAGGGTTATGTCCAGTAACAATCCTTTACTTCGTAAGGTATTGAGTCCACTTAATAGAGTGCCCATGTGAGATGGAGACTCAAATTGGACTGCTCTTGAACTAAGAGTAGGGTGGTTTCTTCTATTTTCTCGCATTCTTGCTTAGATTAATGATCAGGCTTTAAAACTGAGAGAAAGAGAAAAAAAAAACTTTAATTTCAACAATGAAAAGAAACTGAATCAACAATATTCTTCCATAGTTTAATATTGCTTCAAAATTAAGATTTTTAGACACTTTCAGAAATAATATACTTAAAAAATCCTGCTTTTACTTTAAAATGATATTATGAAACAGATTAAATTTGAAATTTATGCATGTTTTAACACTATCATATTTTTTCAATTAATAAAAAAAAAATCCATAAAGTTGAACAGTTATCTGGAATATTAATGTAAATTGTGAATCTCATGGAGCAATTCAAAATTTTACAAGTTTTAAAATATATCTATATATTTTAAATTTTACAATCAGGTTTAAATAGTAAAATAAATTAGTGAAGTAAAAGCAAATATAGAGGGTGTTATTGGAAATCTGAAATATCATTCCAGTCTACTTTTATTAATAAAGAATTCTGTACACATCTTTCTTTTTATTATAATTTTTTTTTGTTTAAAATTAAATTTCTTATACAGATTATATGATAGCAAAAATGTTACTTCATAAAAAAAAATAGTTTAGATACAGTTTGGTTTTAACAGCCACCAAAAAGAGCTAAGGAATACTTTTGCAAAATTTTAAAAATATACTCAAATGCATTATTTATTATGAAAATTTTTAAACAAGCAAATCATATGCTATATGGTTTAAAGATTGCAGTTCCCATAATTTTTTTCTTAGCACTTATCAATTGCCATTATAACCAACAAGTATCATATTGTATTCAAATAAAATCAAATTTAAAAAAGAAAAAAGTTGCATATTTTTTAAAGTGTTTTAGTGGTGTATTACATCATAGGAATTTAACATGGTTGTATATAAAAAGGTCTTAATTTCATACTTTGCTGAAGAGATTGGCAGATTTATAATTCATTATAAGATTTGGCTTATTTTGAAATAAACTGAACACAAAATAATTATAAAGAGTAGCCGCATTTCACTGGAAAATTCTCAGATTCTTTCACGACTTTTCTCAAAATTTTTAAGGCTATTTAGGATATAAAGATTTAATTTGCTATCAGCACTTAATTTTAAAAGTTTATAATAAAGAATTTGTTGAAAATGAAATTTAAATCGTGATTACAATATCGTTTTGTATTTACCTTTATAAATAACTAAAGGAAATAAAATAAAATAAGAAACTCTAATATATATATATATATACAGCTTGATATTTCAAAAATTTATTTATACATAATCTTTCAAAAGAATGAACATTATTCAAGTATTCACCACAACTGCATTCTTTATAACAAAAAGGACATAAAAATTGTAATTCTTTTTCGAGAAATCGAAGTTCAGGCTTGTTAAGTGTCCTTGACATTCCTGGATCTATTTCAACCTGGATTTCTTCCCTCTTATAGGTTTCCAATCTTGATACATCTGGTAAATATGATTTATGGCTACAATTCCGAATTATTGTATTCAATGTGTGAGGAAGGAAATCAAAACAAAAAGCTTTCTTTGCATTTTTGGCAAAAATTATGTATGTTTTAAAGATTTTTGCACAAAATTAGGCACTATTAAGATGCTTAAAAGTGGGTTTTGAATTAAAGCAGTTTTCATGATACAGATATTTCCTGATATTAAAAGTATAAAAAAATAAAAGATAAAAATATATAATATTTTTGGTTAACACATGAATAGTGGATTACACATATATTTGAAAACCGCCTTTAAATGTCTGATACCTAATTCTTCATTTTACTGTTTAATTCAAGTTACTGTCAATCAAAATATACTTACAATTTTCAATTCATTTTCTTCTTGGAGATGATCTTCAGTTTGCTGAAATTAAAAACAAATTATATGTAATCAAAGCAGCAGTGTTATATACAGTAAATTATGTACACAAAAAATAACAAATAAGCACAAAAATTATATTTTTATCATGTTATTTCATTAAGGTATCTAACTACGTTAAAAAACACTGCTTTTCGACCACACTGGCGATTTTTTTTAATTATAATTTTTACTTGTAATTCAGATTTTCCTCTTTCCAAAACAGTTTATGTTTTGTTTCTAAGTGAATTAGAAAAAAAGTTGTAGCAATTATAAAAGCATTTACCAAAACAAAATAAAACTGGGAGTTGCATTCTGAAACCAAAAATGGACTTCAGTTTGCCAAATTTTGATATTTTCTTTTGGTTTTACTTTATAAAATAGTTTTATTTTTTGTTGCTTGTGACAAGCCATACATTTTTAACACTTACTTTCCTTATCTTTTTGAAAAAAAAAATTGAAACTATTTCTGTTCTGATTATGATATTGTGCTTGCTTTTCTAATTTTATTTTTCTTCTTTTAATAGACAGAAATTTGAATTTTCTTGAAAATTTTTGAAGTTTTTAGCTTTTTTTAATAATTAATAGATCATCAGAAAAATTATAGCTTAAAGAAATGAAAATTGTCCAGAAATTAGTACAATTCTGGATATTCTTAAGTTTTTCAAAACTTAGTGGTAACTATTTTAACAATCCAGGATAAATCAACAGTGTTTCAATAACATATCATAAACAAAGTGAAATCTGTTAATATAAAATTGTGCGAACAGAAATTACTTTACATAGAGAAACACAAAATGCCAATGTGAGTTCCAATGGCATATTATGAAACTTTATACAGAAAAAGCATTATGTTAATTGCAAACATTGCAATTAGGTACATTTATAACTGCCCTTCAATTTAAAGATTGTATATAAGAAATACTAGATATCTTAACACTTTAAAACTGAGTGGATTATTGTTAAATGAAAAGCAGCGAATTAATAATTCTAAAAGACATTCACTAGTAAAAGCCTAAACTTTTTGCCCTCAGAAAGAAAAAATGCTTTCTTATTGAGAAAAGGCAGGCCTAGCATATCTCCAGGGTAATTTTAAATAATTTTAATAACAGGAACCCTATTTTTCAACTAACATTTGTCTTTAACTTCTATTTTTTCAAAACTTTAACTTTCATTAAAATTCTCCACCATTAACATGAAAACTCAAAAACTATTAGAAGTACTTACATAAAAATTTCAATGTTTCAAATCAAATGTTCAATCAAAATGTTTTAAATAATATTGGAAATGCAATGAACCAAAAATTTTATTGGTGGTGAAATACTTTTTCATTTATAGGTGTTTTTAGAAAAATTAAGTAATGAACTTTTTTAAAAATGCATATATGCATATTTTTAACCATAACTTCTTTGCGTCTGAATATTTTTCTTAGATTTTCGTTCATTTCATTTATACTATATATTATTTCATTATTATTATTTCATTTCATTCAATTATTCTTTAAATTGTGTACAAAGAAAAATAGGATTTTTGCATTACAATTTTGTGTAGAATGTTAACCATTTGGGTTAAGTTTCCCTAAATTTTACTACAAATTTTCCTATTTCTCAAAATATATTATAGTTTCATTTTTTTTAATATTTACAAAGATTTATAATTTACGACACATGTGAAAATTCTAAATAGTTTAAAAAGTCAATTTTTCAAAAAAAAAAGAAAAAAAAAGAGCTTAATTGGTTACCTTAAGTTCATTTATTCATTTTATTAAAATAAAATGTTTCATTAATTATTTACTTAATCTATAGTTATATTATTATTTAAATAATTCTATGTAATAAAAATTAATTAAAAATGTACACTGTTTCATAGCAATAGAAAGCTTATTATGCTAAATATTTCTTCAAATCATAAAATTCTCTGAAAAGAATTACTTTGTTTTTTAAAATTTTGTACTGGTATTTCTATAATTTTTTAATTCAATAAATATAAAGTATCATTTCTTAGCACATAATAAAAACTAATCTATAAATATTGATAAATAGGTTTGAGTGAAATATAAACATTTTTTATACCTAATAAATCTTAAAGTTAAAAAATGATACAATGTTCAACTTGCATATTTAATAAATAAACTCCTTTAAAATATCAATGGAATCACTAGCATAATTTAATGTTCTTTTATACAGCAATATTTATTGCTCATATTGTCTCTCTCGAATATACAATTTAAATTTCACTGTTTTCTTTATGAATTTACTAATAAAATGATTGCAATAAAAATAATCGATAAGTATATGCAGTAATAATAATTCATTCATAGCATCTTATAAGATGATTGCTTTTAAGAAAAATAATTTAGCTACAATAGTTATAAAATGGATAAAGAAGAATGGATTTGGAAATAAAGAGCATAAGTAATACACTAAAAAAATTGTAAGCTTCTACTTTTCGAATAAAATTTGTACCATTAAAGAATTTTTGTTAAACTAATACAATGATGTTTTAGAGTAAGAATAATATTCGTATATATATCATTAAAATTTTCTTATTATAAGCAAGCAACATTTAATTCAATTTTGGCTCGCGTATCTTATATCAGTTTATTATTACTTCAAACTTTAAGAATAAACATAACATTTTTTTTTCATTTATGTTATTCATTACACCTTTAATTCTAAAACAAGAAGAAAAAAAGAAATCGGCGAACAAAAACAAGATATTAAAATTAACCGAAATTCAATTCAAGTAACATTGTAATTATATTAAATGGATTCGATATTTTAATATAAATTCCTTTTTTTTTATGTTTAAAAACTGCTATCGAATAGCATCTAAAAGACATAAAAATAAACAAACGTTACGTCAAAAACTTAGGTTTTTAAGTGAATGTTTACATTACATTACATTGCAAATTCAAACAAGTCATCACATTAATAGCTGTGATTTTTTTATAAAATTTATTTTTAAATTAGAAATTCAAAAACTGAAAAATTACTGATATAAATAATACGTGAAATCCATCTTTTCCGTTCCTCCATTGAGCCATTTAAATTTATCTCAAAACGTAAACAAAAATAGTCGGCCATTTTGAGATGAGAGACACACTGAATAGATTCAGTTCAGTTTATGTGTCATAAGTCTATATTAAAAATAATAAAAACATAGAAAATTACATTACAAATGACATATACTCAATGGAGAGAAGTTTTTAATTGTCATTGGCTCGATGTAGTAATAATTTTTTTTAAACTTAAAGATAGAATTTTATTGCAGTTTCAACTCGGAATTTCTATTTTTCATGTAGAAATTCTTGAATTAACTACTATACAATAATGTTAGTAATTATAATGGGGTTCAAATGAGTCAAACAAAACAGATATGTTTCTTCTGAATGAATTTTCTTCGATATTTCATAGAACCCTACATACTTTATATAAAGATCATGTATCAAAATTCATCAGCTTAGTTCACAGGGTTCTAAGTCATCGTGTGTCCCGAAAATTCGAAAAAAAAAAAAAAAAAAAAAAAAAATAGAAACAAAAAATAGTCTAAAACTTTGGAAATTTTTGGATATCTTGAAGCCGGGTTTTTATATATTTATTTGTTTATGATGGTCACAATGCATTTCTTTTTGGACATTCCGTTTAAGGGAAAGCAAAAACGAAATATGCTTTCGAACATCCTTCTTAATGTTACAGATTTGTCTCTCGGTCTTAAGAGTTGCGAGGCCTTGGTCTAGACCATAAAAAATGTATTATTCGATACAAATTCTGAAACTGTTAGATCTTCATGAAATAGTAATATGATGTTGATAATCATAAGGAATATGGATTATATACAACAAAGCACCTAGTCCACTCATCAATTCACCATGAAAATGGTTGAGTGGCGGAGTTTGAATGGTTGACCTTCATAAACCAGATAACATCAACGATACTCAAGTATTACTTTTGTATTATGGTTGTGTCACTTGGCTGCAAACACTACTGTACTTTGATCTTCAATTGCCACAGTTGTATTGGTTTAAGGTGCTGAATTGATGATTTAGAACAGTTCTTTAATTTGCACTCGCATAGACTCCTGGAAAAGGAGAAGAGGGATTGGTGAAAGTTAAAATACGTATTTAAATAAAATTCAATTAATTTGAGAGAAAAATTTTAATTGCGAATTGTAAATATTAAAAAATATTTATATAATGAACTTTAAAATTTAATAATAATTTAATTATATCAAAATAGTTTTTAGAAAAAAATGCTACTTTCCAAATATATTTTTAATTTTTGTTTTAAGCGGAAACTTTTGAACTCTATTTAATTATTGTTTATAAGGGGGGGGACTTCAATAAAGAAAAAAAACTCATATAAATACCTTTTTTTTTTTAAAAAAAATGACATTATTGAAATTAATTTAGTCGTCAAGATATACCCATGAGTATAATTTTTTATCAATTAAAATTCATAGCCCAATAAGTTATTTTTCTCTAAAAGTGTTGTCTTTCAATTTAAAAGGGCTCCAAAATACTTGATGTTAAAAATAAGTGAATTATTTAATAATAAAAAGACAAATATATTTGAAAAAAAAATTCTTTCTAGAAGCTAAATCTCGAAAAGTCATAAGCTAATCTCGAAATTTTAGCATAAAGGCAAATGAAATCGTTATCTGATAATTCTCTACAAAGTAATACTCGCAATAATTGCAATTCCAAAATTTTTGCATTAATTAAAACACTTAAATTTTATCCGTTTGTATTTTTTTTTTTTTTTAAAATTATTCTGAGTCTAAATGAGCTATCATACCATTTCACAGCGAGATTACAGATATTTATTATTCCTGTAACTTCTAAATTTAAAAACTTTTTTTATTAAATTAATAACTCTTTGTTCAAAGGATAAAAAACAATGTTTTAAATTTTAAACCCTCATTCCTTTATCTTGTAATATGTTTGGTGCAAATTTGGAGGCATCTATTGGTTAGAAAACTAACAACTCCGACCATTAAATTTGCTGTCTTGCATTTATTTCTTGACAAAGTACTATTAGGCTGGGCTACTATAGTCAAATAATGACTGTTAGCCAATTCTTTATATTAATTGATTACCTGATAGGAAAGTGACAGTTATTTCTATTTCCTTGTTTCTCTGAATCCTTCTCTTTTGAACCAGTATCGTCAGGATATCAATGTGTTACTTTTACTTTTTTCTACTTTTATAACTTCCAAAAAATAGTTAATTGTTTAGAAATTGGTCTTTGAGTAAATATTTCCATGAAAGATACTATCATGTATTTATGTAACTCTATAAAAAGCATGCAAATGTATTTTCCATTTTTTCCATTGGTCTTTTTCAACAACTCTGAGCCAATTTTGTTGCTAAGAAGTTTTAAATTAAATTTTATATCTTTTCAGCTTTAATTCTAATCTTAAAGAATAACAATTTAATTATAATAAGTCGTTTTTTTATTTCTTTTTTTTTATTTTAATTCTTGATTCTTGTGATTTGATACTTGCGTTAATATAATTGTGCCGGTGCTCTTAATATGGTTACAAACATATAATTTTGCTTCCCAGTATGAACAGTGCCATCGTAAGAAAGATCGTTTTGTGATCAGAACTGTTGCGTTCTGAGTGGGTGCCACGTTAGTGATGTCAGGGTTTCCGACAGATTTGATGACTTTGGTGAATAAATAGATGATACTAGAAACTTTAAGAATTTTCCCGATCCATCCAATAGAAGCCGAGATGCACCTCAATTAGCCTAGAAGGTTCTTGTCCAGCCTCGCGTTAGCTATAAAAAGCCGGTATTTTCAACCTCTCTCTCTCTCTCTGTGTGTGTGTGTGTGTGTGTGTGTGTGTGTGTGTGTGTGTGTGTGT
>JAOUZG010053459.1:6527473-6539564 GCA_026289955.1 Argiope argentata | reverse complement strand
GCCGGGAATGTGCACCTCGGAGCCCTTTTTTGAATTTTTAATTGAAATTTTATTTAATTAAAAAATAAGCCAAATTTCAACGTTTTTTCACTATAACTTCCGAAAATATTACAGTACAAAATTCATTTTTGCATCATGTTAAAGCACAAAAAATTAGCTTTTCAAGGATACTAATGTTTTGACCTATAAATTAAAACTCTATTTTTAATGAATTTTTAAACATTTAATTTAATCGGGTTTTTTTTTTTCAACAATAAAATAAAAATAAACAAAATAAAAATAAAATTTTATCTTCGCGAGGATCTAAAAAAAATCAGTTTTTAATAAAATGTTGCCATCATATTTTCAGAAGTTCTGATTTAAAAAAGTTGATTACGACGAAAAATAAAACTAAAATATAATTTATATCACGTGATTATATAAAATGAAATAAATAGGAAATGCGATATTTTTTAAACAATAAATGCAAGAGAAAATTTTTCTTGATCGTTTGTAATATCAAAATTAATTCAATTAATGAATTCAAATAAATAAAACACAAAATAAAAATAAATTACAGAAGTGCGACAGTTAAAACTGAAAAAGAATTTTTAGAAAAGTACCAAACGATAATTTTCTGAGAGCGATATTAATTATTTAAAAGTAAGAAATCTTAATCGAGCTTGAAGATGACGTCATTTCAAAGAAACGACGAACAAAAAGCAATTGATATTAAATAGAAGTAAAATATTTTTGCATTCGCGTTTTTTTTTTAATTTTTAAAACACTGAGACATGTTTTTAAATAGTTACTTTTACTCATGTGAAGAAGATATATTGCGCAAATCAAAGAATTCGCCTTTGTGATTGTAATTTATCTCCGCATTTTAATGAATCATGCGAAATAAAAACGCACCTGCTTTCAACGAAGCATACGTAATATTAAAGCTATACTGGTAAAAGCAGGTCAGCTATTTGAAAACGCATCTTTCAAAAAAGGATACGTAATAATTAACAAAGCAAAATTTGTAAAAGCATATAAACACATTTTTTACCCGCATGTTTCGGAGACATCAAAACTTCCTAATTAAAGCAATATCATGTTCTCACATGAGAACAAATAAATCAGCTTTCATTCCAAATTAAACATATAAAAATGTCATTTTTGGCACGTGTCTGCATAAAATGAAACAAATATGAAACATGATATTTGTGGAAAATAAATGGATGAAAACGTTTTCTATAATATCTTACTATACATATATTACTAATCCAATTAAACAGTTTTATTTAAGGCAATTAAGGCTTAACATCTACAAGTCATCATCTGTAATAGGAGCCCAACATATAATTTCTTAATTTTTTGGGGGGGAGGGACATAAATCTCTTACCAAATAGTCTAAGTGAAATATATAATTTGTAGATTGAGGGGGAAAATGCTGATGAATTACGACTTTTAAATTTTTACATATATCATCAGCTCTGTGAATCATGTTTAAAAATATATTCTAGAGACAATAAGTCCTTAAAATAAAAAAGTGGCAATCCAATCAACTAAATCAATCATCAAAGCTGATCGATCTATGAAAATTTCAATATAACTATTCGATAAAAACTGGCGATTTTAGATCACTTTATCAAGATCTCAAAGAAGCCAATCAGGGTTACTCTAGAATAATTGGTCTAGACTATGAAAATGATGATTGTTCTAAACTTGCAATATTCAAAACTGAATAAATCAGCCAGATTTGATTGCAGAAGATAGAAATGTTTTTTTATTGATTTAGAAGTTGAAATATTAAAAATACTTTACAGAATATGAATCTATAAGACCAAAGAAATTTAAACCGTAATTTTTTGAAATATATTTATAAATAAACCGAAAAAAATTTCATTATCCAGAGCATTTATATACATCTAAAAATAAAAATAAAAACTGAATGTTTCATTTAATCTGTGAATTGTTTGCTGATTAATTCCCTGACATATTATAAAAAAATTATAATGTTTCAATTTCTGTATTGTACAAAAAACTTCAATGTCGGACTACTCTGCTTTCAGTTTTTAATTTTATTTAAAGACAAGGTTAGATTAAGTAAAGAGGTCTTTACATTAATTGAAGTTTCATCATTTCCACTTTAAATTAAAACTGAATTTTACGAGCTCTGATAGAAAATCAGAGAGAAATGTGGAGTTCCAAGATCAGGACTGCTACATAATAATATAAGTGAATTATATGACTATCGAAATTTGAAGCTTAAAAATATTTTACTGAAAAACTTTTTATGAGACCAAGTTATATAAAATTGATTGAACCCTTTAATCGGCATTAATACTGGCGAACCAACTGGTCGCCAAAGGCGGCTAGTATATATATATATATATATATATATATATATATATATATATCTTGTACAAATTTTAAATCGGTAATAAATTACTGTTTATTCATCCAATCGAGTTAAAGTAAATTTTTTAAAACTTGTAGTGGATGATACTCGGTGTTAGTACATTTTTTTTCAAATATTAATCAATTTATTATTATTTCATTAAAAACTAACGTTCTCACCTTTATAGTAGTTTTTTATAGTAGGTGCATTTGTTAGGTCGGGATAGCCTGGCTGGTGGCGTGTTGGATTCGCATCCCTTGTTCTGCGAGTTCGAACCTGGTCACAAAGTTCACCATGTCGAGAGTAATAGCACTGAATCTAAGGTGATCATTATTCGGGTACTGCGGGGTCCATACCCTCAGAAGCTACTGCACCCCTCTTTCCGTTGCAAAGCGGAACACGAGAACAACAATTGTAATTATTTTTTAAAAAGTAACTATATTAAAAACTTGACTAATATTCAAAGTAGGAATTGATTAAAAAATGTTTTTATATTACTTATTCATATGATTTTCATTGTGGTATGAGTGTATACCTCAAAATAACTTAAATCAAAATTTACGATAGTTACGATCTCATTTATCAGGATAGTTTTATTTAATAATCTCCCTCTATATCATTACACTAGGAATGCCATACATTTTGTAGAAAAACTTTCGTTTTCCCAAAGCACTTGCACAAGCGCTGAATTTCAGATGCAATTCAGTCATATTTTTGGAGACAATTATAGGTTTATAATTTTGGATTTTAATATATTTTTTCTCCTTAAAAGAATTTGTAAAGAGATTGCGAATTAGTATTTTTTTTTCATAAGCAGTGTCTTAAAATGCAATGATTTTACAAACATGTAAAGTTTTAGAGAAAATAGGAGTGATAATTTGCGCATATTTTCTCAAAGAAATCAAATTCTTTTTAAATAATGGAGTCGTATTAAGGCATTACTTATCTAACTTTATTGAATATCATGAAGCAAGATTAGAGTTAAACACATTTATTGATGTTTCTAATAAAATTTCTGATAAAATCCTCAACTACCAATTCTTGAGCCAATTTTCAAATCTTTGCTGTTAAAATATCATAAGAAATGGATATGATACATAACGATCTAATGAGCTTGAATTCAAAGGAAGGAGTTATAACGTACGTTTATATATGAATATTTATCAATAAAAAATAAAAAAGAAGGCTTTATATCTATATAAATAAAAAATGAATCGCCAAATGTTTCGTGTTTCCAAGCGCAAAACTTGAGAACGGTTCGACCAATTCGACTAATTTTTTTTTAATATTTTCGTTTTTCGAGGAAGGTTATTATAAGGGAGAAAAAACGGAAAAAATGAGAGGAAAATTGTAAAAACGCAATTTTTCTTACTTTCCCGCCAAAAATCTTAATTTCCCCACAGCCAAATGAGTAAATAGTTTGTTTTTTCCCCTTGCTAACTAGGTTTCACTTAACATGGTTTTGATCGAATATTTAAAACGATTCTGCTTATTTTCTTAGTCTTTGAGGCATTTAAAATTAAATATTGTTAATTAATCGATTTTTCGGATTTAGTTTGAAGTGCTTTCGAATTTAAGTACAGAATAAAGAAAATTAAAATTTTCTAATCTATATCGCGTTACCCCAGCTGGCGTAGAAAATTCACGCATTTGCTTTACCCCAATTGGAGGGGGGAATTCATGCATATGCAGTGTGTTGTAATTGTTGACAACTGTTTTAATTTTAATTAAAAGTTAAAAATATGTGTATAATATGTGTATAGCTATCTCAATATCAATCGATAAATAAAATAGACTTGACTTGATTTTAATGAAACACGGACTTTATTTGAGGCTTTGCTTTATTTCAGGTACACACTGTAAATAAATTATCTTTAGATTAGCTGTGTACATTTCCAAACTTATGAAGTCGTGGGTAAAAGCTAGTTTTAAATATAATTTCATCTTTATGAGGAAAGAATTTCCAGAAAAAAAAATCATATTTAACTGTATTTCTCTTTAACAGTGTAATATCCTCGTATTGCGTATCAAACTATTATTCAAAATAAATCCCAATAAACGTGCAATAGATTCTAATACGAAGCATGTTTATTTAAATGATGGAATTCTGAAACTGGTTTTGAGATTTTTGTATTTTACTTTTAAGATTTTTCACAATTCAGTAAAATATTGATTCGCTTAAAAGATTTATAGAGAAGATTTAAATTTAAGTTAAAACAATGTGAAAGCAATGATATTCTTAACGTGAATAATATGAGAACAATTTTAACAAATTTATAAATTCTAGCCACATTTACACAACTAAGAATTAAAGAGGCAATGAAAATCTTGGAGAATTTTATAGCCATGGTCCAATAAAAATAATTACCTAATAAAATAATTGAAGAAAAGAAAATAATCGTATGTTTTTTTTCTATTATGAACATTTTGGAATTTAGTTTCTGATAGTCACTTTATGAATATTTTTTGATCAGATATAAATGCTTATGTAAGACTAGAAATTGTGCCAGTCTAGATAAGTTGTTTTCCAGTGAACACTAATGCAGATCCGTTTGTCATTGCTTAACCAATGAAAGTCGCAGTAGAAAATCTCATACACAGTTGCAGAGTATTTAATAAATAAAAGAATTTGTTCTGTACTTTATTTTATAAGTAAATGAATGGAAACATTAAAAGATACATTCCTCTACAGTGGAATTATTCTTATTAATTCTTTATTAATAAAGTTCACGAGAGCCTCAGCAAAAACTGGTTACTAAAATTGGGTTGAAATAAATAATGATACAGGGTGTCCTAAAATTAACGCAAGATTTGAATTTGCTACCATTCTTGTAGTAAAATGTTGGCAACCCTATTAAAAGAACCATCAGCCAAATGATAGTTTAGGGTTAGTAAAAATGGAGCATTACACGACGGAATTTGGAATTTTCCTTGTTGAATATTAATTAAAAAAATAATCAGAGTCTGGTGGACACAGTTCGAAAAAGTGAAAATTGGCCTCCTAGATCGAGTGATTTAACACTACTGGGTTTCTTTTTATGGGGTTATTTGAAGTCAAAAATCTATGTCAGCAAGCCAACAAGCACGCGTGCGTTGAAAGATAGAAACAAAGATGCATCAACGAAATTCTGTCAACCCTATCCTATTTACTTTAGATGAGCTGGGATGGTCTCGTTGGTAGAGCGTTAAACTCGTACTCCTTAGATTACGGGTTCGAAGCTCACCGGCCAAAAGATTCCCCGAGTGTGGGGCGACTGGCGCTCGTTAAATCTGATCGTGGTCGCAAAGGTCTCCATGTCGAGAGTAATATCACTGGGGGTACTGGGTCAGAGGGGATCGTTCTCTGTTCCAGGTCTAAATGACGATCTGAGATGAATGAATGAATATGCATGAATGTAGTCCGCCCCCTAAAAAGGGTTATGACGTGTGTGTAGCTAAGTCGTACTCTTGGCACTATAAGACGCTACTTGTAAAACAAGAAGACGCATTTCTTAGGCTTAAAATCTTCTGATCGTATGACAGGAAGCTTGTCCACGGCAAATGCCATTAGTCACAACACAACACACTTTATGATTCAATAAAAATGTAACAATTTAAAGGGATAAAACTGTGTATTTATTTTATTTCAAATCTTGAGCTAATATTTTGGTCTAACGTGTGATGCTTTACTTTTACTAACCCTAAACTAACTCAGCAGTCAAATAGTTTTTTTAATAGGGTTGCCAACACTTTTTTGCAGAAATAGTGGCAAATTCAAATCTTGTTTTAATTTTGGAACACCTTTTACATTAACAGAAAATAATCAAACAAACAATAAAAATGTCACTTCACAAAATAATGAATTTTGTCAAACTGAAAAGTAAAATACAAGTATGATTGAATGAACAACAAATTGAACAAATTTATTCAAAAGAAAATGAATAGAGTCAAAAATGATAAAATTCGATTGCAAAAAGACTGAAATTCGGCATTTACCAGAAAATGGGAAGTCGAATACAAAATAAAAATTATGCTGGAAAAAATATTAACAGAATTCAGCTTATTAACCTTCGCTGCTATTGAATTAAAAAAAATATTAATAAAATGTGAAATTTGCGATATCATGAATAAATAAGACACACGAAAAATAAAATTCAAGCAAATAGATATCGACAAAAATAAAAAAAATGTATTGCCAAATATAAAATTTAAAAAAATGGGTTCAATAGAAGAACAATATTAAATTTCATAAGATTGTTTGAGTTTTCTAGCATTTATTATTCGTACGCACGCACGCACGCTCACACACACGCACGCACAGAGAGAGAGAGACTAAAAGCGTGCCATAGATTTGTCTATAGATTTCCGAATTGTCTACGGAAATCTATAGACAATTCTTATATAAATATATAAGGGTATATATAAAGGTATTTACAAATATATATAATCATAATTTTACTTTTGGAATATTTAGAATTATAATGAAATAAATTTTACGGTACAAAATTAAAATAAAAATGTAAAATATTTGTTGTTGTGTTCTGACTTCTGGCACTTTTCCAGCCCGCTAATAGTTATCTGTCTGCGATTTAAGCTAAGTGAGCGTCTCTTGTTTTTTCAGCAGCGTCAACTAGGGCCAAGAGTACGACTTAGCTACTTCAAGCCTCACAGTCGCTTGCACAGCCCCTTTTTTACAGGGGGGAACACAGTTACGCACAGTGCTTGACTAAAGCAGGGGCAGACAGGACGCCCATATTAGAGGGGGTCCGCAAACCAAATAAACTTTATTTTACGTCTCCTTCTTTAATGAAAATTTTTAAACAAAATATCAGTACATTGTAAAATTCCTAAATTTTATTATTTAGTTTATGAGATTTAGAAGTTCCTCTTATAGACAGATGATTAAGATGATGAAAGCGTTTATGAAAGCGTTCTAAAATCTTGCCTTATCACTTTGTCAGATTGCATTTTAAAATCAACAATTAAATGTGGTTAATTAAGACTAAGTTAAGACTAAGAGGGCTTTTAATTTTAAATTTAAATATCATTTTGAATTAATTAACGAAAAACATCATAAACAAGTTCTATGCACTGTTCTTCATTACTAAAATAGTGAAGCAGGGGGCAAAAAAGTTTTTTGCCCCAGGCCTCAATTAAGTTAAGTCGGGCGCTGTCCACACACTTCACAGATCGAACCTAGAAGAAGTACAACCATGCCCCAACCGGGACTCGAAGCCATGACTTCCAGTTCACGGGGAAGACGTTTTACCCCTAGGTCAGGTACAGTACATTATCAGGTCATCATGAATCTTTAACGCTTTTGAGCTCTCAACCTGAATTGTTCACTGAATAATAAGGCCCTGGATATGCAATTATAATAATGTAAAGCCTTTTTCCCTCAGCCTTTAAAGTATCTGAACAATCTTTTCCCATTCATAATTGATCTTTCCAAAATGTCTTTATCGCTTTTTTTTTTTCAAAAAAATCTCAGATTAAAAAAATTTTATATAATAAAGATTCTGAATCATCTATGAAAAGAAAACTAATGCCATTTATTAGATTTGAATAGTATCTGAAAAATTAAAACTGGCTGCAAAATAAATTTTTCAGTGACTAAATCATTGAAAGAGAATAAAATTATGAATATCTGTTTTATTAAAATTTAGGAAGATGAATTAATTTTTTTGGATCATTATGACTGCAAGAGTATTTAACAACAAAAAAAAATGCATCTACAAAATGAGTAAAATATAATAAAACTAAAAAAAAAAAAATGAAAACTGCGATCGCAAATTTCAAGTTATCATGTGAAAACATTGTTTATGTAGTTATTTGTCTTAATTAATTTTTCATTATTTTTCTTAACTCATAGAATCTTCTTGTTTTGCCATAGCAGCAACGTGATAAAAGATATTGATGATAAATATGATAAAAGATATTGATGAATAGTGTCATTTATGCTTTATGCACTGTCTACGTGATTTCGAGATACAATTATTCATTGCCTTCAATTGTTCAAACCCCCCTAATTAAAATAACAGCATGTTCTCATATTATAATAACCTTATTTGAAATAATTCAATATAAACAGAAGTTATTTTTTAAAGATTATATATAAACTACTTTTAAAGACATCGAAAAAAATTCGGGAATTTTTCTGTCACGACAAGGATAACGGAAAAATGTCTGGACTAGGCCTACGAAAAAGCAATATTTTCTTTGGATGTTTGAGTTATTATTGCTCTTCACAATTTATTTTTACGTTTATCGTATATCATTTCAAAATATTATTGCCCGTGACAAGGTCAGTCGGGAAATAAATGGCACGGTTTTCTCGCCCTTTCGGATGCTGTAAACCGCACGGGTGAATCGTAATCGATTGTTACGAGTGGCACCTTCTGTTCCATGCATTTCGGCTTTCCGCTACGATTTGGGCTCGAATGCAGATCGTAAAGTGAACCGGATATTTCGAGATCCAACATATACTCAAGGTTTTTCATTTTTTTTTCGGTTCCTTTATGTTCTTGATAAACATTCGACAATTTCAGAGTATTTGGAATAGTTAATTTTTTTTATCATGTGAGAACATGATGTTGTTTTGGTCAGGAGGTTTGGATGCCTCCGAAATTTACGGGGAAATTTTTTTACCTACTTTTACCAGTATTGCATTATTAATACATAGGGTTCTTTGACAGTAGATGTGCTTTTAAAAGGTTGTCCTGATTTTACCAGTATTGCATTATTATTACGTATGCTTTGACAACAGATGCGTTTTTAAAAGGCTGACGAAGAAAGGCTGATTATGAATTCCGAGATTTTTGCCGATTACAATTATTTTTCAGTACTACATATAAGAGAAATTAAAAACAGAAGAAATGGATCTTTAAACAATAATTTCAAGATCTCTGTTGGAAATTAGTTTTGATAGCAAACGAGAACAACAAATCCCTTAATACGCAAGGGAAATAACTTTTCAGCGCTGTGAGTAGCAAAAATATATGGAACTACTCAAAAAAAGACAAAAGGAAAAACTTTTCAATTTATTTAATTAAGAGAGAAGAAATGTTTTCCCCCAGATGTAAGAAATAGGTATCCGAATTGGGCGTGGTTTCTTGTTTCGTAAATGACTGTGACCTTGTGTACCTAGCGATCTTGAATCAGGATTATCAACACTGACCTTTAATCAAGACCGACAGCTATCGGGAATTTCAGTAATGAGTATTTGTAGTCATATTTTTGTCGTTTTGTTCAGAGCTTTCTCGGCCATTAATTTGGGTATTTAAAATAGGTAGTCCTTCGGTTTAAAATCTGTAGTAAATCTGCATTTTAGATGCAAAACCATTTTTCTCAGTTTTATTTATCTAGTTTTTTATGTTTTGATGAAATCAGGCTGATTTGTTCTCAATTTTCAAATTTTATTTGTTCAAAATTTCATTAAACATTCATTCATTAATTCATTGCATACCCACATTATTCTTTGTTGTTGTTGTTTTCATTAATTCATTGCACATGCTCATTATTCTTTCATTCTTTCATTAATTCATTGCATAGGCTCATGATTCTTTCATTAATTCCTAAAATATACTCATTAATTCTTTCATTAATTCCTAAAATATACTCTCTAATTCTTACATTAATCCATTAAATATGCTCACTAATTAATAAGTATGCTCGTTAACTCTTTCATTAATCCATTAAATATGCTCGTTAACTCTTTCATTAATTCGTTAAATATGCTCATTACTTTTTAATTATTTCCTCAATTCATTAAATGTACTCGTTAATTCTTTCATTAATTCATTAAATATGCTCATTAATTAATAAATATACTCTTTAACTTCCATTAATCCATTAAATAAGCTCGTTAATTCTTTCATTAATTCGTTAAATATGCTCATTATTATTTAATTATTTCCTCAATTCATTATTTATGCTCATTAATTATTTCCTTAATTCATTAAATATGCCCATTAACTCTTTAATTATTTCATTAACTTGCCCTAAAAAATGCGAATTCCTTAAACTTTATTTATTTATGAACAAAATGAGCAAACGTTTAGTATTGCACTTGCATTCAAATAGTATTAGAGCAGAATTTTAATTTTTAAAATATGATTATGATTTAAATCTTTTTAAAAACGACGCAATTAGAGCAAATTAATAATTAATCACGGAATAGGGCAGCGCAACAAACGGTTACAATCCGTAAAATTCCTTAATTCATTAAATGTGCTCATTATTCTTTAATTATTTCCTTGATTCATTAAATATGCTCAATATTCTTTAATTATTTCCTTAATTCATTAAATGTGCTCATTATTCTTTAATTATTTCCTTAATTCCTTAAATATGCTCAATATTCTTTAATTATTTCCTTAATTCATTAAATGTGCTCATTATTCTTTAATTATTTCCTTAATTCCTTAAATATGCTCATTATTCTTTAATTATTTCCTTAATTCATTAAATATGCTCATTATTCTTTAATTATTTCCTTAATTCATTAAATATGCTCAATATTCTTTAATTCTATAATTCACTTGCGCGAAAAAAGCGAATTCATTAAACTTTTTTTTAATCTATAAACAAAATAAGCATAGGTTTACTATTACACTTTTATTCAGATAGTATTAGAGCAGAATTTTAATTTTTAAAATTTGATTTCAATTTAAATCTTTAAAAAAATGATGGAATTACATCAAATTAATAATTGATCTCTGAAAGCGCATCGCGGCAAACAGAAACAATCCACAAAATACCAGAAAAGTTTACAAATGATGCCAAGAATGTTTGAACTTAACATTTATGATTATAGACAAGCACAATTACAAGTTTTTCGTTTGCTTTATGTATTAAAAAAAATTGGTCACTTTTTATTTGTTTTTTTATTGTGTGTGTTTTATATGCTTTTTTTTTTCCTTATCGATCAAAACTTTTTTAACGGCATTTTTTTGATTAATAACCGCGGTTAGTTGATTTACATAATATTACTTAATTGGTAAGAAATAAATACATCTTAAGACTAATTTTTTAAAATTTTTATTTAGATTTAAATACCAACCTTTCGAATGCCGAAAAGGCACTGTATGTTTAAAAAGGAATCATCAATCACCCTTCACGATGAATCCTTGCAATCAAAACCTTCCGCCCTCATATCTGAAGCGATTCATTTTTTTTCCCGTCTAGAAATTCCTCAGCATGCCGGCATACCAGAAGTAACTTTTTCAGTGACCTCTTGGCTGAGAACTCAGCAACCGAGTTTTGCAACAATTACCCCTAGAGTCATCTCTCAACCTCATCAATCAGGATTTTTGTCAGCAACGAACCCATCTGTTGAGTCTAAACTCCAGACGGATATTAATGCTCCTATCCCAATTCTTTCATCAACGCTTAGCTTTATTGGCAGTTAAAGTGTCTACTTTATATCAATATGAACAGTTCATGAAACTTAATGAAGTGCATTATTTCTAAGAGAAAAGGTTATCATAGCATCCATGCATGCATGCAGTGGTGGATTTAGACAATTTGCAGCTCTAGGCGGTGCAAATTATAAATCCCTCCTTCTAATAAACTCAGTAATTTAGTTTCACATTTCAATACATTTCGAACATATTAGTAATTTATTTCAGGTAATTTTTTTTTATTATATTGGTAAAATTGTGTTTGTTCATTTCCTACCATTATTTCACACTCTCCCTATATATATATATATATATATATATATATATATATATATATATATAT
>JAOUZG010053459.1:6512619-6527463 GCA_026289955.1 Argiope argentata | reverse complement strand
ATATATATATATATATATATATATATATATATATATATATATATATAACGCTACTAAATCCCTACTCTTCACGTAGTAGGGATTTAGTGGCGTTATGTCTAGAGGTTTTTTATATTTACGGGTTAGTTTCTAAAACAAAATTAAAATAATACAAGCTAAGGATGAAGAGACTTCTTTAGAAAAAAATAAGAGAATTTATTTAGAGTTAAAGGGGAATATTTACAGGGGGGGTATTTACAGGGAAATATTAAATAGAATTTAAACATGGAGATATTTAATGATCAGAAAGTTAAATTATTTCCTCTAGGAGGACGTTGGAGGTAGGGAAACATTATGACTGAAAACATATTACCGCGTAGCCGCTGAGCTTTGCGGGAAGACCGACGTCTTTTCTTTAAGAAAGTTAGTGAGGCCTCTGCCTCAAAATTAATTGGGACAGACTTTCAAAAGACCGATAGATGGCGTTGTTCTGGAATGCTAAAGTAATTAAAAGTTATCGTCCTTTTGGAAATGATCTAACCTTTAAAACTCTTGCTTTGGATTTCATATATCATCATAAAACAAGATGAAAGCAGATGTTGGTTAATTAAAATAGTTTTGTGGGATATCCTATATATATATATAACATATTTTCAATCGTTAATAAAACATATTCTATTCATCCAGTCAAATTCAAGTAAATTTTTTAAAACTTGTAGTGGATGACATTGAATGTTAATGCAGTTTTTTCAAATACTTAATTCCTTAATGTTTTATTAGTTAATTAAAAACTAACTTTCTCGCCTTTATAATAGTTCTTTATAGTAGTTGCACTGAAATCTTTATAACAGTTCTTTATAGTAGTTGAACTGGATAACGTTTGTCTTTATGTTCCTTACCACCCCTGAAAGTTTGTTCCGATATTAACAGGACCCTCTGTATGTATATAAATAAATTGTTTAAATTTTCAATCGTTAACAAAATACTTTCTATTCATCCGATCAAGTTCATGTAAATTATTTTAAACTTGTAGTGGATGACATTTGATGTTAATACACTTTTTCAAATATATTAATTTATTAATGCTTTATTAAATAATTAATAACCAACTGTCGCGCCAAAAATCTTCATTTCCCCAAAGCCAAATAAAAAACGAATTCATTTTGTTTTCACCCAACACTAATATGGCGCGTCAACTTTTTAAAAACGCATATTATGTATGCTTTCAAAAAAGCATACATAATAATAATAATGCAATGCTTATAAAAACAGTTAAAAAAATTCTTCAACCGATAATTTCCGGCGGCCCTCAATTTTTATTATTTGCCCGTAAATTTCGCAGATATCAAAAACTCCTAACCAAAACAGCATCATGTTCTCACTTGATAATGTTTGAAATTTAAAGAAAATAATTTATTGTTAAAGAGACTATGAATAAGATTTCAACATTTCAATGCTATTTGATTTTTATTTGAATATGTTTGGATATACGTCCATTGTAATTAATTAGAGAATCAATTTGCCTGAAATTATCGTAAAGAAAATCGTGCCCTTTAGGCAGCTACCTATTTGATAAATCGTGTCGATTTAAAGTGTGAGTGCATATGCTTTGAAGAGTTTCAATTTCCTAATAAGGTCACTGCAATTAATCATATAATTTCAAAAAAATTTCAAAATTCAAAAATTTATTTTTAATTTTAATTTTTATTAGGTAATTAATTTTCATACCGGGATTAATATTTAGTACTTTTCGGTTAGTCAGGCATCAATGAAAAATCGCCAAAGAAATTTGGCGGAATTCTACGTTATTTGGCGATTTTTCTCTTATCCCCGGCTAACGGAAAAGTACCAAATATTGTTAGAATTTTATAGTTTAAAGAAATAAAACTCGCTCGATAAATATGCAGAATTACTTTATGTAGCTCATTATCAAGAATCGCTAGTATAAAATAAGAAATAATTGATTGCAAACGATTCTCAAAATTATAAATAAATTTGCACAGATTTGATTTCCATTGAATTCTGTTACTTTACCTGGATTTATTTTATTTCAAAAGTGGAAGAAAATTAGTTGCAGGGAATTATAAAAAAACGGCCGCCAATGGAAGGTAACTAATCTGCGCTTAAATGCTCTAATTCAGAGAATTTTAATTCCCTTATTTACTTCTGATTTGTGTAAAGACGCCTTTCCAGCAGGTGCTGTTAAAAAAATAAAAGTATCGCTCACTAATCAGGAAATAAGAAATAAAGTCAAGTTTAATTTAACAATTTGAAAAAGTTTTGAGTTCAGCAGTTTCATTGAACGTATTTCTAATATGTTTATTTTTTAATTTTTTATAAACTCTTCATGTGGAACAAATTGAGTTTTATTTTTTTTAATCTTTTTTTTTTATTTTATGGCAGTTAACGTATATAAATATTATTGATTTCTTTGCAATAAATAATTTTTCCGAAATTTTTTTATAAGGCATCTGAAAAGAAAAATCGGTCTCAGTATGTTACAGAAAAGAAAATTTCGCTTGAGATTTTTTGAGATAATATGAAGTTTTACGGACAAAGCATTGAGTTTTAAAATGTGTCCTTTTTCTTGAAATAATAATATTTTTTCCAAAGATATTCGTTTTTAACAATTGTTAAAACAAAACCAGAACATCAGACAAAAAAAAGCATATAATTAAAAAAATGGTTTTACATATTACAAGAATAAGCAATATTTCATAAATAATTCAGATTTTTAGTCTAATTATCCAACGTACATAGATTATATTAAACATAAGTTTTAAATCTTATTCGGTAATTAATTTTCATACCGGGATTAATATTTAGTTGTTTTTCAGTTAGCCAGGCGTCAGTGAAAAATCACCAAAGAAATTTGACGGAATTCTACATTATTTGGCGATTTTTCGCTGATCCCCGGCTAACGGAAAAGTACCAAATATTGTTAGAATTTTATAGTTTAATGAAATAAAACTCGCTCTCTATATATGTAAAATTACTTTTTTTTACAAAAAAACTTTAAAAAATAACACAGCATCAAAGTTATTTAAAATCACTGTAAAAATGGCCTTATGTATATATAAACATATATTAGAAACTTTTTTCATTCTAGTTATAAACTTCATAAAGAAAAATTTGATTTCTAGAAATTTCTTTTTCATGTACTCTCTCATTATCATGGAAATAAAATGAAAAAACCCATTTTATTTATCATTTTTTACAATCTTGTAGCCTAATTAGTCAATGCAAATATTTTTTAAATAAATGAACAAACATAATTAATTCATTAAAGAGCGTCCAATTGTTTGAGCTGTGGTTTTATAATAATAAATTCTTCGTTATCGTACTGAAAATCTTGTTACAACAAAACATGAAAATCTACAAAAATATTTTGTAAAAGAATTGTTTTTTTATATGTAAGTAATTAAATAGTATCGAAGTATGTTGTTGTTGCTTATGGCACTTGCCTATTGACAACCTCCGAGGCTCTTTTCATAGTCAAAGCCTTGTCGCATTGAACTATTACGAAAATTCACTCAAGAACAAGGCGAAGGAGCGGATAAAATGCAGACTTTATTTTCTACGAAGCGTGTATTAAATATACACATCACAAACTACACATATACAGCGAATTAACTCTATTTAATCCGTTATTTACGGGGTACAGCAAAGCTCTAGAACTCACACCAAAAAGAGACCACGTTCTCTCAAGTTAAGCCAACTATTGCAGTTGGCTCTCAGAACTGACTCACTCTCTCGCTTGCCACGCCTTATATAACGTTCCTCTGAAGTGGGCGGGACAAACGAAGAAACAGTGTAGATGCTCCAAGCAAGTGTGGAAATTTCTTCAACATTCCCTAGGAACAAATCTTTATTTCTTAGCTACCACTGCTCATTTTACTGTATAGTACAAACCGTTAGCGATCTCATTATGTCGCCAAGTTAGTCAAATTTGACATCTTTCGTTGGGATTCTTCTTAGAATGATCTTTTCTCGCAGACGCACGATTACAATACAACTAAATTTATGCAATCCAACTATTTACAAATATTTACATCAAAGTTTACATCTAATTCACACAAAATTAATTATATTAATGAACGATACAGTAGAACATTTTATATGGGTGTCTGATATTATGATTTATAAATGTAAGCATGGTTTTCACAGATGTAATACAATTCACTTCTTATACGGGATCGACATCGAAATAAGCTGAAAACTGATAAAACTAAACAATTTAATCAAATCATACGTCACAAATATGTAATTCATGTTAAATGGCTGCGAGTTTCAGAAAATACATGTCGTGAAAAATATTACCGAGTGACCCGTAAAGCACAATTGGTTAATGATTAAAATGTAAAATAAAAAAAGCAATAAAAATTCGTAGTTAATAAAAATGATAATTTAAAAACTTTTTGAAATTTTTAAAATAGTGTTTTTTTTTTAAATTTTAGAAATATTAAAAATATTTGAGACCTATTTTTTCGATTGAAAGGAAACAGAATCTACTATTAAAATTAATATGATTTATGCTTAGTTTTGATTTATTTAATGAGATTTTTTAAGAATAAATATATGCATCTAGAAAACTTAAACAATAAAAAAAATGAAAATGTATTGTTTTAATTATTTTTCGTCTCTAGAGCATATCATACATAGAGTAAGTATTCTTATCGTTAAAAGATTTATTTTCTAAAACTTGATGATTTCTAATGTTTAAACCACCTGGTTTTGAAGAAAAACATTGTTGTAAAGCTTACATTCAGCGGAATTATATTCAATTTATAAAGGAAACTCAACATTTAAGCCAATTTTTTTCACCACTTTATAATAAATTATATTGCATTAAGCAAACGTTTTTGAACACAGTTCGCAAAATTTTGCTCTCAAAATCTGTCTTTCCTTAGCGGAACTATTAATTCCTAAATAGCCTTAAGATTTCCTAATTTAATGAAATTAAGAATTCACACGACAAACATTTTTTTTCTAAGATAAAAAACGCACACGTTTTTTTAGAGATTTTAATTAAATCTTGTGCCCAGTTTCAAATTCAAAATATTTTTTACAGCTTCAAAATGAAGTTACTGCTCGTTTCGGACACCGTATCTATAACTTAAAATGATTTTACTTCTCAAAAGGATGATATATATCGAAAAGAAAAAAAAGAGCTAATTTTTCCAAATATTTTTGTTAGATTAAATTTTCTTTCGGCTACTTTTTTTATGTTGGTTTCTTTTGTTTCTTTTTGCACGACATTCATTTATTTTAATAAGAGATGTGAAATGTTTTTATATTAATTAGAGAATCATAAATATCTACTCCATTATCATCCCATTTTGATAAAAATTAATCATCAGGCGAATGTGAAAAGGCGCTGTAAATTTCTGTATTTAAATATATAAACTGCTTGAAACATTTACAGATTTTTGGAATTATCGATTGAATAAGCGTTTTTAATTTTGTTTTAAAGTCTTATTGTAAAGTAAAGACTTTTTTGCGGACTTATCAATAATCCTAGTGTTAAAACTATTCAAATATCAGTTATAAACCTCATTGCATTTTCGGGTTATTTTTTCCCATCACGCTGGTGGACAGACCGACTGACTTAATTTTTAATTTTTTGTTTTGTTCGAAATATATTGTTAGTGCCAAGACTGAGTGTTCATTTCTTTCTTCTTGCTTTGTATGTTTTTGAATTATCATGTTCATAGATAGTATTGACGTATAGAAGACGTATTTGAATTCTAAAAAGCTAAAAGCATGATGATTCATTAAAACTGAATTTGTTGACAATACTTCCTCTTTAGATTACAACACTTCCTCATTTTATTGCGAAAACTTCTAAGAGAAAGATATTATCGCAGGAAGATGCGATGTCATCTCATCTTTCTTCCTGTTTCTTTTTCACATTTCTAAAGGGAAATGTACAAAAAATAGTAATATTGATGTAGATTGAAAGACCCATAAGTTTGGTAGTAAAATTTAACAATTTACTTTATCTAGTTGACTTTGGATAAAAACTTATTTGTACATTTTTTTTTCCATTTAGATCTAAATTTTCTGAATATAAGTTGTGATTTCAGGAATTCAGAGCATTTGATATATGAAATATGTATAATTTAAATGTTTTTAAATTATTTTGTTCTTAAACTAAATTTTAAACTTTCTTCAAACCTTTTTCAATTTAATAAATTAATTAAAAGAATGAAAAAAATAATGAAAAAGGTTTAAATAAAATCTGCTATGTATATTTTAATGTATTATGTTGGAACGTCATTTCTGAAACGGCCAAGCAGAACATGCTCGTGTAAGTTAAATTATATTTTTATTCCTTTTCATTGTTTCATTGAATGAGTCACTTTAGTATCGCAAATGATCCAAAAAAACTTTGTCTTGCATTGATAGTTTAAAAAAATATCCCATTTCTTATTTATTTCATTTCATATAACCACATGCTCAAATTGATATTTTTCTAGGTTTTATTTGCTGTAGTCATTCACTTATTTTTTAATCGGAGCTTTTGTAAATGCAATGGCAACGCGTTATTAAAAGCTGATTTTTTGAGATGTTCGTGCAGATAGTAACATTTTTATTTTTCGCCTACGGATTTTTGTTGCTGTCAAAAACAACATCAGGTTCTGTCATGATAAAAAGGGGGAAAAAAAGAAGAAAAAAAAGCTCTTAAATAAAAACCCAAAAAAAAAAAAATCTTAATTTTAAAAAACCACCAATTTATAATAATAATAATAATAATTAATCATAACCATCATTATCATAATAAAAATTTTAAATTTAATAATAATGATAAAAATTAATCATAACCATCATTATCATAATAAAAATTTTAAATTTAATAATAATGATAAAAATTTCCTGGAAGTTTCGTAGCTTTTAAAATTTAATTAGATTTCTTTTGTTGGATGAATTTGAATTCTCCTGAAACTGTGCGATTAATTTTGAGAAGTTTTAAATCAAATAATTCAAATAAAAATGAATTTAAATACCGTAGTCTTAAAAAAAAAATTATCATTTTCTAGTATTCTACAACCACTCGGATACATTTATCTCACATATACAAAACTTTTATAAAATGAGATACACTATTTCTGTAGCTGGTACATTTTTGAACGAACAAACAAACAATAGAATCAGCCATTAATGCTAAACAACCTGCAAATTCCAATAAAAATTCCTCAAAATAAAGAGTATTATGTATTCGAAAAGCACACATATTCTATCTGCCCTTCGATGACCATTTAGCATTCAAGATGCGACACTCAGTGTTTAAATGCCTCCACATCCCAAAACAGGCATCCAAAACGCTTCCTGAGATGGTATCTTATTCTTAGTAAGCATTCTGCATCTACAACAATTCCGTTTTATACTGCCGTATTGCCCTTCCCTGAACAATACCTTAAAAAAACGTGATTGCGTAGAGCTCCTACATTGAAAGAAAAAGTACGAAACCCACGTTCGTCTAGGTAGGTAGTTGCACAACGCGAATCCTACTCTCTCCCGCCTTACACAAACTTATTTCCCACCTGCCTCGACCGCCACTTCCATTCCTCAAAAAGCTATTCATGGTCACACATCGCCGAACGCTATTCGCTCGAAGGTGCTATCACAGACACACACACACGCATACGTGCATCCATAGGTGAACAGGTTTCCTTAGCGGAATGAAGGGAGTAGAACGGAACACCTCCACTCAACTCGCAGCAGAATCTCTTTAAACTGCAAACGATTTTGTTGGAATTCTTTCTCCTTTTTAGAATAAGAACATTCTGATACGGAATAAAAATGATGGCGCCGTCGGAAACGAGTGTGCAAACCACGAACACAAGAAAAACTGATACATCCCATTCTGTTGGGGTAAAAGTGACCACCAAAGCTGAATCGACTGGGATAACGGATAATCTAGAGCTGAATCCCTGGTATTTCAGAACAGTTCCTGGAATTCTTAAGCTTGTCCAACTGGTTAGTATTCTTCTTTACTATAAATAGTTTAATTGTTTTTATTTTGTAAATCCATCGGTTTTACTCACGTTTGGTTTGTAAACATGGAGACGCGTTCGTTTCGGTACGCGAACTTTTGGTAGAGCAGTAGTTTCGGTTTTGATTTGAACACATGATTTTTCGAATAGAAAAAAACAGTGTGTTTATTCATAAAAAAGAACCGTTTTTTTAAATTTTTTTAGATATTGATTTTATAGTGTTTTAATGTTTATTTAAATCTATAATTAATATTTTATTTATAAATGTCTAATACATCATTACAAGTTTTTGAAAGATTTTTTTTTCCCTTACAGCACGTTTTTTTACTATTTCTGTCTAAAAAAATTGCTTTCCATTTATGATAAAATCTCTTATTCCGACATCATCATGTAAAAATTTAATCGAACTATAGTGATTCATTTTTGTTTTCATTTTGAAATTATCGTTATTTATAGAAAATTGGACTTATAATTTGAATGTTGAAATGAATTAAGTAATTCTAGAACAAATGCAATAATGTTTTAAAAATTTCTTAGAATAATATTAGGTTTAAAAATTGAATTAATATTTTTACTAAGAAGTTGATGAATTCTTAATTAAAGTTTCGTTAAATTTTTAATTTTGATTTTCAATGTCTAATTTGAATTTCATCAAACTTTTTTCGCACATAAGAACCGACTAACCAAATGAAGTTTCGTGAGAAACTATTATGGATTATGATCCCGATTGTTGCTTTTTACTGGGGAAATATATATATTTTTTATTTTTTGTTCAAAACTTTATTACTTTTTAGAATTGAAGTTGTGGTTTTTACAGAAGAAAATATCTTTATCCTTCTGGTTTTATGATCATTGTATATTTTTCCACTTGATTTTAACTTCAATAGATGTGACGCTCTGCTTTGCACCAATATCGTACAAAAGTATATATGCCTTAACAATATTTTGTAATAATTCAAGCTAAATATATGAAATCAATTTTAGAAATAATTATAATGAATGAATTAAAATTACTTCAACATATAACAAGTACAAACATATTTAAATTAATAGTGTTCATTTCTAATCAGCTTGATATAATAATAAACACCTTGTTTGTTCCCTGTTGATTTTCTTTTTTCAAATTTAGAATTCACCTATTGACAAGAAATGATGCATAAAAGCAAAATGTAAATATATTTTTTCTATAAAAACATTTTTATTGACTTAATACAACTTCCGTCATAATATTTTTGGAAATTTTTATTAATGGATTCAAACGTAAATTTTAAGATTCTGTTCCGTAATTCGTTAAAATAAAACGGATTCTTTTTACATTTATTTTTTACCAAAGAAAATTTATAGTTTCATTTTTTTATTAAAAATATAAGTTGACTGTTAGTAACGGAAACCATTTGCATGCTGAAAATCGAAAACTACAAATTTTAGTCCTTGTAAGCTCAAGTTTTGGTGTTTACTTATATTTTGTTTTCAGCTGCGTATTATTTTATTTTCGTTTTGAAATGTTATTATTAAGCTAACCCTAATCCTCCTATAACGGAAGTTGAAAATTTTTTTTTCAGATTGTAACAAACCTAATCTTTGAAGCGTTTTTTTTTTGTCTAATACTCAGCGCTAAGAATGGTAGTGAAGTTGATTAAGGCGCGAAATGTTCATTGTTTATAAGTTTACTAACCGTATGATTAAATTAAATTATTATTTTTCAGTATCTTTTTTTAAATCACTTTAGAAAAGAGGTGGAAGTAGTCATAAAAACACTGAATCTGAGTTAATGCTGAAAGTGGCCAAGTTAAAAAAATGAGTTGATAAATTATTGTAGCTTTAAAATGTCCTCTTTATAGCAGAAAAAATTATGGCTTAATACGTTGGGTATTATGCAGTGAAAAATTTAAATATACGTGATTTTTTTTCATGTTGCAGAGATGGTATTTAAAAACAGTAAGAATACTTTAATTTTTTTGGCTATCACTCTTTGACTGTAAAGAGATGAGTGAAAACAAATTGATGAAAAAGCCCCTAAAAGGAAACTTAGATAAGATAGATATCTATTTCAATAGAAATGGTTAGTAATTAAAAAATGGCCGTAAATAATGTTTAAATTTAGTAAATACTGCTAGAAACATGCCAAAGCAATTATATATTTATAAAAAAAGAACGAAACCTCCAAGAGGAAAAGGATTTTAAATGTAACCGATCTAAACCTTGGATTCTTATAGCTTCTGAAAAAAATCTATTTTGAAGTTCTTTGAATAAGGATAGTAAGAATAGAAACTGGTCTTTGAGTAAAAATAAAGTAATAAAAGTTAGAAATTTTTCAATGTTTCTTATTATGAAACACAAACCCTAGTGTGGGCAGGACCTGTTAATTGGGGGTGAGAAGATTCCAGTGTTGCGGTTGGTTCTTGCCACCTATGCGGGTATACGAAAGGGTATGAGTGACTATCTCCACGGGACGTAGTACGGGAAGGGTTCTACCGTGGCTGGTGATGGCCCTTTGGACTTAACAAGAGTTCTCACCAGTGTTACTGTCACGGAAATTCGGTCATTTAAGTTTTTCCGAGTGCTTTCTGGATGGTCAGAGTAATCAGACTATGGTAATTATACAGTGCAATATATCCTTTAAACTAATACCATGGTGTTTTCCTGTGGTTATCTTATGTACATCTGAATAATTTGAAAGGGAATTTGTTTCGATGAATAAGCCGAAAATGACCCTTCCTTGAAAGGACACAGTGTTTACTTTCCAGCAATCGAATGTAGTCATCCTAGTTATTATCTCTTCGAGTGATGAGTCGAAATCTGTTCTGCGATCTAAATCACTGCGAAATTACCACTTTCAAGACAAAGGTTCTGCTCTGTTTCCGACCGAGTCAATTTCTCACCCTTATTTCGAAGCAAGATCTTCTATCGTGTAATTTTGGAGCTTAATCAAGTACCATTGTGTAATGAATGCAAACTCAATGAAAGATTTTCGGTTCTTGGGGGAAAAGATCGCTCTGTCTCAACCAATTCCCTTTCCAGATTGTTTTAAAGTATTTTTTAAAATTATTTCTGACTTTTTTAAATAAAGATATTTAGTTACTCCCCGGATTAAATATTTTTCGCATTATTTGTTTTAATCTTCTCATTTAGAACTCTTTTTTTTTTGATCTTCTAACAAGTAATGAATTTTTTCGCATACAACTTTTTAGCTTACAAAATAGGATAGAGAACATTCCAGGTATATTTAAAAAGATACACCTCATATATAAATGTTATGTTTCGTGTTTAATTTTATAGTACATTTGAAAATAATGAGCATGCATTTTAGACATCCTCCCAATGCTTCATTGGACCAAAAATTTTAAAGAAATAAAGAATTTGGTGCTAAAAACTGATACAAAATTTCATTTACAATAACGCGTTTTAATACATACTTTCTAAGAATTGACTAGAAATGACGAATAAATGAAAGATTTAATAAACAGCGTTGATAATTACAAATTCAATAGTTTTATACAAATTCAATGGGATGCAATACTTTTAAATGATTTTTAAATTGCGTTAATATATTATTGCACAACATTAACAACAATATTTCAATTATAAAAACTGAATAAAATTATTAAAAGATTAAAAATTAAATAAAGATTGAAATGATATCTGCTATGCATATTTCAATGTATCATGGCAGAATATCATTTCTTGAACGGCCAAGCACCACGTGCTTGTGCGAGTTTAATTATATTTTTATTCATTTTATATGTTTCATTGAATTAGTCACTTTGGTACCTCAAATGATCCATAAAACTTTGTCTCGCATTTATTGTTTTTAAAAAATATCACATTTCCTATTTATTTCATTTCATATAATCACATGCTCAAAATTTCATTTTTCTAAGTGTTATTTGCCATTGACATTAACTTATTTTTTAAAATCGGAGCTTTCGTAAATGCAATGACAACGCGTTATTAAAAGCTGATTTTTTTTGAGATGCTCGTGCAGATAAAAAAATTATTTTTCGCTTACGGATTTTTGTTGACTCAAAAAATCTCATCGCCAAAACAACATAATGTTCTGACATGATAAAATATATATTAGAAAATATTACGCTTAAAATTATGCTGTTTAAGATTAAAAGTATGAAAAATCGTGTTTATTGTATATCTTGAGCACTAATAATCTATTTTTAGTTATATATAATTTATTACAAAGTACACATGAAATTTTTTTAAAGTTAATCAGGAAAGGGTTAGTATTTACCTATGTTCTTTTTTTAAAAAAAAATTACAAAAAAATCAGCATTTATGATATGCATATAACAAGCAAATAATTTGCATTTGAAAAACATTAGTGATAATAACAAAGAATATATATTTTTTAGTTTTGGCTTTGGTATTAAGTATGCGATTAATAGTTTATTAGTAATATTTTAGAAAACTATATTTGTAGAAATCCTAAATTCTGTAGAAATTCGTTTTTTTTATTTTAGAGTTCTAAATCCGATTTTCCTGACTTATTATGGAACGAATCAGTTTAATTTTCAGATAATTTTATAAAGCATTTTTAATGCAAATAATATTTTATTATAAACCTAATTACTTCGAAATAAAATGGAAAGTTTCTTGAAAAAAGAAAAGAAAAAGAAAGACCATAATAAAAAGAATATAAGGCATTTTAAACAAAAAAAAATTCTCTCAATCTTTCAAGAGATGCTATGACTTGTTTTTCCTTCGGGGATGTTTTTTGAAAAAGAAAATAATGTTGTTTAAGAGATCATGGAAAACGAACTAAAAATAATAATAAAAAAAAGTTGCGCAGATGATACCGTGTGATTTTGTTCCTTGTTTTTTTACAACAGTACCACGCCCACTCTTTGTAAACGAACGGAAAACTTTTGAAATGGAAGATGCTTTCTTCTTGATTTACCTTGACTGAAACTGCAACCGTAACGCATCAAGAAACAAATAAAATGATCATTTTGCCTTTCTTTTCTTTTCTCTTCTTACACGCTTCTTCTTTTTCATCTTGTCCTTATTTTCGCTTCGATAAATTCGGAATAAAACAACGCTAAATTTAGTTTTATTTAGAAAACAACATTGGGCCAGATGTTTTTTTCTTTTCTTTCTTCTTTTTTTCACTTTCTGTTGAGTGTTCCTTTATGGCAGATTTAATCAAAGAAAATGTTAAATAGTAGATCTGTATCAGTAAAATAATAAGAATCATGATGTGAAAAATTCATAAACTATTTCAAATAATTCTTTTTTTTTATTTTTTATATAACCATTGGTTTAGTGTAAGTCTATCACAGCCAAATTCTATCTCGTGCCAAATAACTATCTTAGTTTATATGAATCAATAAACAAATCATTGTATATCTTTTAATTGTTTTATATTATTAAATGAATTATTTTTTTATAATTATTAAAATTTGATTTTCTTTTCCTAAATATATATTATTATTAAGACGGGAATAAAATGGTGTATTTATGTAAATCACTAATAAACCAGTAATGAAGCAGAAGTGGAATTTCTTATTAATGTTTGCTTGCAGTATTTTAAAATTAATCTAAACATATTACTTTCTGTGTTTTTACCGTTTTTTCCTCGTAATTCTTTATAGAACACTTTTAGAATCTTTTTTAGAATAATTTGGTATAAATTTCACCGATTAAATTTGTGCACATATCAGAATGACAAGTTTGTATTTGAATTTTTCGTCTTGCTTAAAACTCAAATATGATTTTACATAAGGTTTTCATACGATACCAAGGATAGTTATTGTGAAGAAATATAATTTCTGATTGAAAATCTAAAATTGTGTTGTTTGGTAATAGCAAAAAATGTTGTTATAGTGTTTTTTCATCTAAAAAATTATCTACATCAACTCTTGATTTAAAAAATATTGTTTTACTAACACGAATTCCTAATTTTGACACATTTTTTATTAAAATAAGGAATAAGGTTAAAAAACGCTTATTTATTCACGGTTCATTAATATGCACTTATTTCTTCAAAGTAAACTGTTAAGTAATTTTAATGATTAATGTGAATTAATTATTTATATAAATAAAAATTAGCATATATTTTTTGTTCCTCGCTTAGAAATTGCATTCAACCATAGAAAGTAACCTCAAATTTAATCAGTGATTAATTTAGTCATTACTTTAGTCATAATTTCGAGAAAAACATGATTTCCGTTAATCCTATATTAACGTGAGAATTTTTCGATTTACCTACTGACTTTCCGATTACTTGGAATTCATACAAACGATTATTTCTCCTGTTTTGAAATACTGTGACGACATCATTCGAATTAGCTTAAAAGAACGAACAGATGAATACTCATACTTTGATTAAGCTATTATAGGCTATACTTATAGCCATTCTTTAAGAACAAGATTTTAAAATGGAATGGACTGCTATAGCCAAAGAAAAAAGTCGAAAACTTGACTTTCATTCGTAAATGATTTGATTTTCATGAAATCCGCTTTAGGCTACGTCAATCAGAACATCATAAATCGTGAAGACTAATATATTTTAGAGGGAATATTGCAACTTCCACTGTATTAAGTTTCTGCAAGATTTCTGTAAAATCTTCTTTTACAATATTTGCACAAAATGTTTAATTAATATTAGAAACCAATTTTATTGAATAGATATTTCATAATATAATATGATAATTACTATGCAGAATGCTAATTTTTTCTCTCTCATTATCTTTCAACATTCGAAATTCTTTTTAATATCCTAAATTTGAAGGGTTTTTTTCCTTAAAAATAATAAAATGACACATTATTTAGAATTTTGTTGATTTCATTTCTCCGTCTGCTAAAAAAAGTGGCTAAGAAAATGAATCGAGCTACACATTATTTAGAATTTTATTGA
>JAOUZG010053459.1:6493398-6505821 GCA_026289955.1 Argiope argentata | reverse complement strand
CATGATTATATGAAATGAAATAAATAGGAAATGGGATATTTTGTAAACAATCAATGGAGACAAAGTTTTTTTTGGATCGTTTGCAATACTAAAGTGACTCATTCAATGAAACCATTAAAATGAATAAAAATATAATTTGACTCGCACGAGCACGTGGTGCTTGGCCGTTCAAGAAATAATGTTCTGACATGATGCATTGAAATATGCATAGCAGATTTCATTTTAATTTTTATTATTTTTCATATCAACAATTACACAGATGAAAAGGATTTTCTTTTATTTTAGTTACTCCCCCATTTTTATTGTTTATTATAGTTATTATAGTTATATCCCCCATTATTATAGTTTAATTTATCTGAATATTATAATGTAATTGTAAAAATGATAAAAGGTGTACATTTAGAAATATAATATTTAACATTATTATTTTTATATATAATTAGATACATTCAAGTTCTTTTAAATTCATAGCGTAATCAAAATTTATTTAATTCAAAAATTTCAGTAAGAGATTTGTTAATTAAATTTTTTCGTAAAAGTATACATACAATTTTTTTGATTGCCAACTTTGTAAATTGAGCAATTTGCTAAAGATTTGATAAACAGATAACTAATAGTATATAATTCTATGAAATCTTAATAGATTCATATATTATTAGTCTCGCATACTGCCTGAATAATCTTCATTGCACTTTTTAAAATTATTTTCAAATAATTTGGCGCAGTACTTTTTAGTTTTCTCCATTTTTATTGAAACTAAAATATTCATAATTGTAAATTAGAAACATAATTGAAAAAAGACTTTTTTGCCTTAATATGTTTTTGTCTAAAATACACTTATGGAAATAAATAATCGCTATAATAATATTCAGATTTTATGTTTTAGTTTACTTTTAAAAATTCAAAAAATATAACTTATTCTTTTAAATTATAAATAAATAATCCATGGAACTTTCGAATAAAGTTCAAAATTAACTGGAAAACATGATATGATACTGACATGATAAAAATTTTGATCTTAGATTTCTTATTTAAGTCGGATTCGGTAATAAAGATGGCTACGTTTACCAAACACATCCATTTATTTAATTTTTTTCTTTTATTTTACACGTTCATATGAATGAATAAAATGCAGATGAAAAAAAAATTTTTTTGGAGGAAAACATAAAGTTATAGTTTAAAGTCATGAAAACTTAAATTTATAGTTTAACGTCACTGGCGTAACAAAAGGTTATTTTTGTAAACACTTCTTCTAGAACTGGTTTGTTATTGTTTTATTGTGTTAGATTATTAAAAAGAAAATTTTAAAATCAGAAAATTACCGCTCAACGTATTTAAAATATTTTTGTAACAATATTAATAAATTCGAAAAATATTTTTTAATGTAAATTTCATCGAAAATTCTTAAAAATTAATTCGAAACCAAATGATTTTTTTAAAATCCGTTATTCTTTAATGCAGATTTCTTCGAAATATTTTTTCGAAACCAAACGATTTTTTAAAATCAATCATTCTCTAATGTAGATTTCTTCGAAAATTTTTTTTTGAAACCAAACGATTTTTTAAATTCCATTTACAATAATTTTTTCCTCTTTCGATATCGCGTGCAACGGAACACAGAAAAAGATTTCCGAAGTGTAATAGCATCGTGATTCTTTCGTGTTCTACTTCGATGCTTCGCAATAAAAAAAAATGCATTGATTTTCTAGGAAGTTGGACTTTTCAAATTGCTTTATGGAAATTTAGTTTCTTTGGTCTGAAGCTACTTGTCTTTTCTTTCGAACAATCCTTATTTCGCCCACGTCTGGTTTCTTTTATGCTTCCGTTGAAGTTCATCGAACTACGGAAACAAGCAAGTGATCTTTTATCTTTTATATTTTTTCGCCTGAATTGCTTTATTTGAATATTTTAAAGTGAAATAAAATGGGAAATAAATCCATTCAAAGGTGTACTGTGGGTTGCATTTACTTTGTGTAAGTAATATTCGGGAGTAATTCTTCTGGTTATAAGAAAAACCGAAACTTATTGAAGAGATATCGGAAAAAAAATATTACATTGTTCCCTTATTTTGATTGCTTATTTTTTTTGCTCTTATTTTATGAAACTGTCTTCGCATATTGAGAGATTTTACATAAAATAATTATACAGAAAAAGGTTGGCGGCATATTTACGAAGTTTTAAGAACTTAACTCATTTGGAAACAAAATATAAAAATTTAAACGAAAATAAATCAAGACAGATAATTAGATTAAATTATGGACAATTCTTAATATTCCTCTTCATAAAATAAAATTTTATTATAGTGAATTGAAATGTATATTCTTTATTTTTAAGCAACATATGTTTGAATAGTAATGATGTTAGAAATTGAAAAATCTGTTTAAGCTGTCTCCCAATAAAAGTAAAAAAAAAAAAACCTTTCATGTTTGCATTAATTTAAATGTCACCAAGGTCACATGACTGACAAGACACGTGAGAGCAGAGTGATATTTTTATTATAATTTCCTGTTTATTTTTTAAATATACTGTTGATTACTCTTGTAAATATGATGCTAAACGCTCAAAATGTATCGTAAAAAATAGTATTTCAAAATGATGCCATTCACATAAATGTATTATGATAATGGTCTGGTCCATTTGTAAGTTGATGATGTTATTTTTGTGCACTTGAATTACGACTGGGATATCGTATGATTTGATTCAATAATTTTTTTAATAAAATTATAATTACTTAGAAAACATTTATGACTTTGTGTGTACTATTCTCATAAATGGTTCTCAAATTTGAGTTCGATGCAGTTTTCGAATAAATTCTAATATAATGCATTTGGAAATTTATTTCAAATTTATTTTTATAAAATTCAAATTAAAAAAGCATATCATCACTATTAAAACGTATTTTTCTTTAAGGATTTCGCCAATTAATACTGTCAGTTAAATATTAGTCAGAAAATGAATTGTATAGACTTTTATCTATTTTATTCACTATCATATCTGTATTGTTAGAAAATAATTTTTAATTCTTTAATTTTCTGATGTTAAAAGAATTTTAAAACTATTATATTTATGCATTATTTATAATAATATTAGAAGAATAGTAGATTTAATTATTAGTTAATCGATTCATTTAACTAAAATTCCATTTTATATTATTGGTGCCTTTTTAATTTAAAAAATAATAATTTCAGGATTCAGAAATATTAATAATGATGAATTGAAATATATGTAACGCTACGAAATATATACATTTTTGTTCAGTAACAAAGGGATAATGAAATAAAATAAATTCTTGATTTCGTTGTTTGGAAATTGATATAATAAAATTATGATCCAATAAATATTTTGAAAAATGCCATTAATTATTATATTCTTGAATTATTTTAAAAAATATCCATGGAACATGATTATATAGGTTAAAAGATTATATTTTTGGAAAATTTAATTTTTTTATTGAAAAAATATATAAAGGAGAAACTTCCAAATTTTTGTTCTAATCAGAATGAGTATTTTGAAAAATGCAATAAAGTAATTATATTTTTGAATTTTCGAATAAAATTAATTTTAAAAAAATACCTATGGAACAAAATTATTTCGATTAAAAGCCTTTATTTTTGGAAAAAGTAGTTTTTTTGGTGATCGAAAAAAAATCTGTGAAGCAAAATTGGATGTTTGTCAAATAATTAATTTAAAACTTCAATGCATCAGCTCAAAAATCCTTTATATGTATACGATAAAATATAAATTCGCTATAAACAACAAAATATAAATTAATATAAAATATTAAAATTAAATACTAGGCTCCCACTATAACATACTTTTTTCAATTTTCTTTGTATTATGAAACATTAAAGCAAGTTTCATACTCTTTTAAGTGATAATATTGTTTTTTCTGTTGTTCAGAAATTGGCGCACATATTGAGAAATTACTGTATTTAAACAAAAATATACTTTAAACTTTTATTTATGATGTTTTTCTAAGATAATTGCTTTCATAAAATTCATGACTGAAATAAATTTAGCCTTGGAATTTAAAATTTAAATGTATTAAAATGTGGACTAATCGAATTTTAAAAAATGAACTTAATTTCTTTAAAATTAAGCCTAAAAAGAAAATTCAAACAATTAAAAAAAATTCCGAAAATTCAAAAAACAAATACTTCATTTAAAAATTTATTCTATTAAAGGTATTGGCCAATAGAATTACATGATGTTATTAAATAACTTTTGTTCACTGTACTCAAAATATCCTATGTGTCAGTCAATTGTTTGAAGTTTTTTTTTTCTCTTTTTTATGTTTTATAAAAAATAAATGATGAATTTTTTTAAATAAGAAAGACAACAAATTTTAGTTTTTGTTAAATATCCGCTTATGATCAATAAAACTTCCCCACATTTGCAATTGTTTGCCCAATAAATAAATAAAACAAAATGGAAATAAATAAAATATAGATTAATTCAAAATATTGATTTCTAAAATTTAAGGAAATAAAAATAAGTATATTATGATTGGGTTAAGTATTTGAAACAAACTAAAAAATCCTACAGACAAATATCTAAAATAAACAGGAATTTTACGATATCATCATTAGTGGGATTAACTATTAATTACAAAGAATTCATATTTACCATTGGATAAGCTTATGAACGGAAATCAAATCTTTTGATACTTACGTCAAAGCCTTTTCTTTTTCTACATTAAGTGACAGCTTTAGCAAATGTAAACATCACTTCTGACACGCTATTTTGAATATATAAATTCTTTGATCAGAAATATGCCATATGATTGTAAACAAACAGCTGATGACGAAAATTTCTGAATGACAATCAATTCGTCAGCTGGGAGGTTTCTAAACTGATAAAGGTTTCAGCTGCTCCACAAACACTAACGCGTTGAGTTGAGATGATTACGACTACTTCCAAATTAACTATAAACGAAATGAATGTAAAGAAAGTAGTTCATTATTTTGTGCAATAAAAAAAGAAAGTAATTTTTATGAAATAAATTCATATATATATATATATATATATATATATATATATATAAAAGACCGAGGTGTAGATTAGAATGCATTAAGCATTATTATTTTATTACTTACTGAAAAAAAAAGCTTCGTAATTTTCTCCCGTATAATAATAATGGCTTATTTGTTTGCAGGTATCGCCATCTTTAATTTTTTTTCCTTATATACTACCTATTATACGCTAATATATTTAATAATTCATTATTATAATTATCATAGATAAAACAAATCAATTTTTCCTCACAAATTTCAAATCAGACAGGCGCATTTATTTTGATATCGAAATTTAAATCAAAAGTCTGCATTAATCTATAATAATGAAAATATTCAGAGTTATGAAAACATTAAGTTTTGGAGTTATTTTTCATGACTTTTACTGTTGTTAATTTAAGTTATGAAATTATTAAAATAATATTATTATCTGAAACTCAATTCTATACAAAATTTCAGAATTCCAGCAGATGAAAAAAATGAGAGAAAAAATATTTATAATCAAATATAATTAAAATATAGAATATAGTCTTCATAAAAATGAAATTTAATAATCTGAAAATTAAATAAAAGCAGAAAAAAAGATAAAATTCTGAAAAAATTTCTAATTCAAAATATTATTTTGGTGTGCATACATATATCTGTTACCGTTAAAGTATATAAAGCAGTTATTTTACAGAATACCTAGTTATTCCATGAAATAACTGATCGTGTCCGTTAAAGTGTAAAACTCTCTTGCATTTCGTGGTTTAACAAGTTATTTCATAGAATAACGATCTGAATTTCCTTAAAATGTAAAATAATCTATATCATATATCTCGCACGACAAATACATTTACCTTCCACCTCATTCTGAAACTCGCCCCTAAATCTCTTTCTGAAGCCTCTGTGGTGTTTACTGTCCGTATCCCAGGGCCTGAAGTTGACAGAGGAAATGGTGATGTCAAATCTATTTTAGCTATCATCATAAAAATAACCGAAGAAGGATTTTTTTCAATTGAGCATAAGAAACAGCCGTATAAAACAATTATATTCCCGATCCCAGTTCAGGGTCTGCGAACAAAAATTAATTAAAATCGAAGAGGTACCGGGTGTAGAAATATAGCTCCGGTCGGTTGCTACAGCTCGAAGTTTAGGTACTGGTCAGGGATTTAAAAAATGTTCGTGTAAAACCCAGTGTGTCAACAAAAAATGTTTTTGTTTTAGAAATAATGTTCTTTGTAATTCCGAGAGTCATTTTAGTAATCCTTTTTGTAACAAATGACTTTACGGTACGTTTCCATAAATATCATTTATACGCTGCATAAATTAGGTAAATTGCTTCTTTTTCATTTTAATTGTCTATCATTAGTTTATTTATATAATACTTAGTTATTTCATTTTAGATAAATTGTTTATTTTACACGTTAACTGTCTCTCATTAGTTAATTTATAGAATACCTAATTATTTCATAGAATAACTAGTCAAAGTGTCAAATTAATAAACTTTAGCGGACTCGATCAGTTATTTCCTGGAATAACTAAGCATTCTATAAAATAACTGCAGTATATATACTTTAACGGTAACATATACATCAATTTCATTAGAAAAAAAAGGTTTAAAAAATTTGGTGAATTAATTTATTTATAATTACTTAATTTTTTTTAAATCATTAGTCTAGGATCTAAAAGATCAGAATTTTTTGCATTTATAAATTTTTTTGATAACTTTAGACATTTTGTTGAAACAAATTGTTTAAAGTCATGTTTGTATAAATATAACATAAAAATAAATATATTATAGTATTCATTCCCACATCACTCATGATTTTAAATAGCAATCTCTCACACGACAAATAACAAAGATATGACGCTTCATCTGACGTTTGACATTGAGATTAAATTTTTATTTGTCTGTTATTTTGACACTTCCCGTGAAAATAACAGCTGCTGCCGCAAATCTTTTAAACAGCGTGTAAACTTCCTGTGAGGAGCGGATAAATCCTAATTGGAATCTCAATTGCTTCACTTGTTTTAAAATTTCCCCCATTGTATTCTATTGTAACAAAGAAGATACTAACGTAACAAAATCTATTGAAATATTAAACAAAAGAAATAATCCCTTTCTCGTTTTCTTTTCCTTGAATTGCAAATATTGCACAAACAGTAATACATTTTCGGTGGCAATAATTTTCACATAAATCTTTTGACTCAAAGCTGTTAAGAAATTCAACAAAAAGCGGAAACATTTGTATTGCAAAATCGTTTGAAATTCGTTGTTGAATATAAATTGAATAAGTTTATTTCTTTGGCAATTTGGAGGCAAGTGTTTAGTGAGAATAAAGCCAATTTGTATGACAATGGAACCACGTGACTAATATAAATATGCAATTCATCTAATATATAAGTAGATCGATCTTGTCTTACTCTTTTCTTTCGACAAAATATATAATGGATTTTAAAATTTGATTGCCTGTGTTCTGGCACAGAGGTAGCGCGTCTTCCTCGTGATCTGGGCTTCCCGGCTTCGAGTCCCGGTTAAGGTATGGTTGTTCTTCTGTGTTCTATCTGTGAGGTGTATGAGTGTGCCCCCCTTTAAAAAGGGGCTGTGCAAGCGAATGTGATGAGTGTGTAGCTAAGGCGTACTCTTGGCCCTAGTTACTTGAAACAAGAGACGCACTTTCAGCTTAAAATCGCTGAGAGCGTCAGCGAGCTTGTCTGTGGCAACAACAACAAAATTAAATTGGCTGGCGTGTTTTAGATTTCGAAAATAATATTTCAACAACTCAATATCTGTATTAGTATTTTCAGTGCTTTATATGTAATTTCTCTGACAATAGCAATAAATGAAATAAATAAAATGTATTGTGATTTTATTTCTCTTCGAGAATGACGTTTACTGCATGGATACATCTGAGCAATAATTGCAAATATTTATTTTTTTCTTATTATAATCTTATTTTTATAGATAAATAGATATATAGATCTAAGCATTGTAAATATTTATATTTTTATTCTTATTATAATTTTATTTTTATCGATAAATTGATAGATAAATATGAGCATTAATTGTAAATATTTATATTTTTTTCTTATTCTAATCTAGTTTTTATAGACAAATAGAAAGATAAATCTGAGAATTAATTGTAAATGTTTATAATTTTACTCTTATTCTAATCTAGTTTTTTTAGATAAATAGAAAGATAAATTTTAGTATTAATTGTAAATATTTATATTTTTATTCTTATTCTAATCTTATTTTTATCGATAAATAGAAAGATAAATTTTAGTATTAATTGTAAATATTCATATTTTTATTCTTATTCTAATATTATTTTTATAGTTAAATCTGAGCACCAATTGTAAATATTTATATTTTTACTCCTATTCTAATATAGTTTTTAAAGATAAATAGAAAGATAAATCTAAATTTTAATTGTAAATATTTATATTTTCATTCTTATTTCTAATCTTATTTTTATAAATAAATCTGAGTATTAATTGTAAATATTTATATTTTTATTCTTATTATAATCTTATTTTTATAAAAAAAATCTGAGTATTAAATGTAAATATTTATATTTTTATTCTTACTCTAATCTTATTTTTATAGATAGATAGATAAATCGGAGCATTAATTGAAAATATTTATATTGATATTTTTATTCTTAGTCTAATTATATTTTTATTCTGAGTCTTTAATCATTATATTGAAGTATAAAAATACCCTTGCAAATATTTCGCTATTTTGTTCAACTTCATAAGAAGTAATACAGAGAACGGGCAATTTCAGTATATATAAATTTATAATTTGGGTATGAAGTCCAAGCACCAAAATTCAATCTTCTATTTAGTTTCTTTGTTTAACGTTCTCAATCCCACTCCTTCTTTTTGCTTAATAATTACTGCTTATTACATAATTACTCTTAATACAACGAAATAATAATTTATACTCGAAATATTAAAACTCGAGCAATATTTGCGTAGCTATATCAACGAAATTTTATAAATCTAACTTGAGATGGCAGATATCTATCTGTTCTGCTTCAGTTAATTTTATATTCAAGAACAAATTATTCCACTCCTTCTTCCTGTTTTTTTTTTCTTTTTTCTTCTTCTTTCTTTTCTTCTTGAAGACCAGTTTATTGAATGTCAAGATTTAATCAGATTGCTAGGTAGATATCCATGCTGTGAGGGAAAATAAAATTGCGAGTTCTAGAACACGGCTGCTTTGAAATTCGGATCACGCTGCTTTGATGGAATAGGTCTTTGACCTTGACGGATTCTTAAGAGCGTTAGAATTGTTTCAGTGCCAATTCAGCATTTTCATAATATTGTATTTTGTGGTAAGATTTTTTTTCTTCCAATTTCCATATGAGGCGCTTTTCGGGGCATTAGTTGAGGGATTTGGGAAGGGGAATTGTAAAAAATGGTGAATAAAATAAAATTTTAGATACAGAAAGACATATATTATTGAAAATTCATTTTAAAAAGAGCAAGTAACTATAAAAAAAATTAATGATATATATTTTTTTATTCTTGCTGTTCGTCTTCCATATAGATTCACTGTTGTTTTGGCGAATTCGGTTGATCACATTCTTTAAACTGTAAAAGTTGAGGAAGAATTTCAATTATGAATCTTCTTATTTTATATGGAATTACTTTTATTTACTAGTCGGAATCTGATCATTTAATTTAATTCCTGAAAATAATATTGCAACCATCTACAAACCTGATCACTTTGAACCTTTAATGAGAAGAGCTTTTGTAAATGTAACAGCGACGCGTTATTAAAAGGTGATTTTTTGTGATGCTCGTGCAGATAATAACATTTTTATTTTATTTCCCGCCTATGGATTAAAGTTTCAATTCATTGCCCACTTAGTTGACGGCAAAAACCTCATCATGATCTGACATTATAGTAAGTTTAAAAGTTGTTTACGCACCTTTTTAATACATTGTGTAAAATAGTTTATTATAGTAATTTTGAATGAAAAATAAAAATAATATATGTACCACATAAACTACAGTACGTTTATTAAAAGATTAATTACGAGGTGATATTAAGAATAATAATTTATGAGAAATTTGAGCTTGTTTTTTGATAATTTTCTTTATATTTGGTCGTAAAAAGGACATTGCTATTCTCATATCGTTTTAATACAAATTTCTACCCGTGGGGTAAATATTTCACTTTTTGGAAGGTCAAATATGTCAAACATAAAAACAGTAAACTGTTTTTCTTTAATCTAGTTTTTAACTGTTTAAAAACAACAGTTTTCTTTTATAGTGGACTTTTCTTTAGTTAAAAAAATATCACTCGTGATTGAAAAACGCATTATAATTTTTACGGTACTTACGTATTATACCGTCTTCGCCAATGATCGCCAACGGTTTACTAACTCATTAAACTTGGAGATAAAGATCAATGGATTACACCATTGTCGAATTGCCATAATTGGCGGTTTAGCAACTCATTGGCGATAACTTTAAATTTGTCGAAAAAGTAATACGTAAGTACCATTTTTCTATACAACTATTATAAATGTGAAAGTTTGGATGGATGGATGATGGGGTTCAATCACGCAAGAACGGCTGAAGGAAATTGGATGAAATTTACCACTTAGATAGATTATAGTCTACAGAAGAACATAGGCTAATTTTTTATTTCGGTTAATTGAGTGGTTAATTTTTTATTAATTAAAAACCAAATTTTCCACCAAAAAATTAAAAAAAAACTGAAAACATCTGCCTGAGCTTTTTGAATCGTTTATTTTTATTTTTATACTTCCGGTGTTCTTTTAATATTATCCTATCTAATGGAATTCTTTGTGATTTATTGTAGGAGTTCCCGACAGAAAGCCTTCTTCACCAGAACAAAAAAAAAATTAAAAAAAAATCTAATCGTTTGCTTTTATTTTTCTGTTTTCGTTTCTCGTTTTATCTTACTATTCTAAAGGAAAGATTATTTTTTTTCTTATGTTAATATAATTTAATATTTCCTGTTCATTTCTCTTGATTTTTTTTCTTTCTGAACGTATTCCCTTTGCCTATTTTCATCATTTTCGGTTAAATTTTTTAAAGTACCTTTATAGTTTCAAGTACATAGCTTTTAAGTAGTTTTTTTCTCCCACGATAATTATGTTAGACATAACATGTTTTCGACCGGTTATTTCAAACGATTCTCTTCATTTTCGTAGTGTATGATAAATTTAAAATTAATCATTGTTAATTAATAGATCTTTTGATTCCTTCAAAACTACTTTTGAATAAAAATTAAATAGATAAATTAAAATTAAAATTTTCTAATCTGTATTGCGTTACCCCAACTGGTGTTTCAAATTCACGTCTTTGCTTTGCTCCAATTGACATTGAAAATTTATGCATGCATACGGTTTTGATAACATTTTACATTGTGATTAGACTGTCAGTTCTCACATATACACATCAAAATTTCCACGCGTACGAAGTCGCGGGTAAGAGCACTATATACATTTCTAAAATTTGGCGGCACACAAAGGTATCGCGGCACAGAGGTTGAGAATCACTGATCTATTCTCATGTCCAGCACCTCTGTTTCACGGTCGCAAAGGAATGTTTCAAACGTTAAGTAAGAAAAAGTCGTAAATTAACTTCCTCTCATAGTTGTTATTGCATCTCGTAAAAACGTTCAGATCGCACGGTAAACAATAGAATTTAACGTAAACGCGTACCGTCTTATTTTTCGCTCGTCATCGCTTATGTTTTGAAATGCGCTACTGAAAAAAACAATAGATATTCAACAAGTCCTCGGATACTTTACACAGTGATATGCAGTATTTTAAGCTTTTTTTTAGAACTTTATTATTTCGTCACATTTTGTTCTTTTCATTTTATTTCGTATTCTAAAAGTCCATATTATTCGTAAAATATCTTTTTATTCATTTTTTAAAAGTTTATATCATAAATATTAATATTTGTTTGTGTGCTGGTTTTCTAAAGGACATATCGATAATTTTAAAGCTAAATTCCCCCTCCTCCTGTTTTTGATTATTTTTTTAGCTTATTTTGCGACAAGACATTGATTTTCATTGTTAATGAAAATATTTCATCCATTGTTGTTGATGAATTTTAAAGATACTGCTTATTTTTTCATAATGAGTATTTTTATGTTTAAAGTATGTTTTTAATAATATGTTTTGACAAAAAAAAACGTTATTATATTTGAAATTAGAATTCAACTTCACTAGTAAAAAATGATGAAATTTTTTTGACATAATAGTAATAAATCTAGGTAACTAATCTTTATCAAATAGAACGACTTGAAAATTGCGTTTCTCTAAATGTATAAATTAAAATGGACAAATGTAAATAAAAATTTAAAATGAAATCTTTGATCGTAAATTTCAAGTTATCACGTGAGAGCATTATTATTTTTAATTCATTATATATA
>JAOUZG010053459.1:6467254-6482446 GCA_026289955.1 Argiope argentata | reverse complement strand
CACACACACACACACACACACACACACACACACACACACACACACACGTATAAATAAGTACGAACGAGGCATGTTAACATTTTATTAGTGAATATGTGCTGCCATCTATCAAAAGAAAAACGCGCTAAAAATGCAGATCAAATTCTATATTAATTAACATTTATTCCCATTAAGGAAAAAAAGCATTAAATCCATTTGCTAAAATTTTGGTTGTAAAAGGAGAAGTATATAGCTATTTTCTTTTAAACTTAACGTTATTGTTATTGTGAGGGATTCGTTTTACAATTAAAATTTATTAATTGTTAAATTTTTCGATGTTGATAAAATTGTAAACTTCACCCTTCTTGTCTTACAGTTGTTCGCTATAATCTGCATGGGGTGTGGATCGCCGGTCGTCACCTCCTACACCAATTTCTTCATGTTCGTTGTTGCCATATACTTCATCATCACCCTCGTCTTCTGCATCATATACTTCTTCACGATCAAAAAACTGCTGCCCAAGCTCCCCTGGCTTTTGATCGTAAGTTGTTCCTGATCATATAAATCAGATTTTTATATTATTTTGTTGTGACGTTTCATAAATTACATGCAGAATCTGCACAGAGTTGCAAGTAGCACGATGAATGTCATCGGATTCAAAATCAAAGAATAGAGCCATACTATAGGTGAAATAAAAAAAATAATTATGTTTTTATTCGTTTATTTAATCTTCATGTTAATGAAATTTTTTTGGTAAACTGCGGATCATAAAAATTGAAATAATTATGAAAAATTGAAATCTGCTATCTTAAATTTCACGTTATCATATGAGAGCATTATTATTTTTAGTGCATTGTTTGTCTTAATTTAAATAATTAGATAATTTAAAGAGGTTCAGAACAATCGAATAACTTTCATGTCTCGATATATGGAGAATTGGGTAAATGATGGACATTCGAGTCAAGTTGTAATTTTTTATTGTTGATAAGTCGTCAAATATAACAACCATCTTTACCATTTTCTAATAACCCTAAAAGAGGAAAATTGATATCCCAAAAGCTATAAATCGCCAATTTTTTGCCTGTTTATTTTGTGGCTTGAAAAACCTCAAACCAAAAAAACATCATGTTCTCACACAATAAAAATATTTTGACAGCAACAAAAAGAATGTAACAACGTTGCCATTCACTTAAACTTTCGAATTACAAATAAAATTTATATTTTAAAATGATTTTTGGCAATAAATGGCCAAATGTGACAATCTTCATCGTTATTTTCTGATAGCCCTAAAAGCGAAAAAATGAAGCCTTAAAAGCGATAAATAGAAAATTCGTTGTACACGCATTTTGAGGCTTCAAACAAAAACAACATCATGTTCTCACAAGATAATAATAATTTTTTGGAAATAAAATGCTCTAAAAAATGAGAGAGAGATATATATAATAAAATTGACTAAGGCTTACAAAAATTCTGGTGAATTAGAATTTAAATTATATGAAAATAAGTTATACACTCTGAACGTTCCTATCGCTAACTGTCGAGAATCACAAAGTAATTATTTTAGGAATCACTAGGTGACCAATCCCATCTCATTTCATTCGCTAATAAAATCCGTTTTTTGCTATTAATAACAAATTATAAGCATATTAAATACTAAAAAAATTAATTTAGAATTGATAAACTGCTATTATTAATTGCTGACAACAAATTTTTAAAGACTGCATTTTTTGGCAGCATTTGACGGTGTGCATATTTTCCCTCTACAGTTAACCTGTAAGTACTTGCAAAAAATCATCCAAATCAATACAAATCATTAAATAAAAAATTTTCGCATTAAATTTCAAAATTCTGGTTTAGGTACATTCTGACGCGTTGTATCATCATTACAAATTTTGAATGCGAAAATTCAAAGCTATAATTGCGATAATTTTGTCTGAAATCTTCAGACACACACGCACTGAAATGGTCTTTATTATAAGTATAAATAAACTTTGCATTAAAAAACTGTATTTAGTAAATTTATAATTAATAACTAATTTAAAAAGCTTTTTTTAATGTTTTCTATGAAATTCAGGCAATAATACAGAAGCAGGAAACTCGCCGAATTCCTTTTAGTTCAGTAACTTACAAAAGTGGTAGCCATTAAAGTAATTTTTTTCAAACAATAAAATTACGGTGATTAAACTATGGAATTAGAGAAGAAATTTAACACTCATTTGACTTCGAAATAAAGTTTCTTTTATCAGGGGAATAATTGTATCAGTGAGTTGATTTTTTTAAAAAAATTAAATGAGTTGAAATAGAATTATCATATTATCACATTAATAATCTGAATTAATTCAAATTGTGTTGGTTTTTTAAAACTATTCCATGGGGACTCAATACGGGCACCTCAGAAGTGAGGATGGGCAGCTTCTGAAATGGCGGTTGATTCTCATCATCCTGGTGAGTACAGAAATGGTGGAGGTCGGCTACTTCCTATCGACGACGGAACGTACTTCCAACGAGAAAGATTGATCCGTGGCCTGTCTTAGAACTCAACCATAGTTTTCCTCAGTGTTGCGGTCGCGGCGATCAGGCGTTTCAGATTTTTCCGGGTGCCTTCGGGTTGGTCAGAGTAGAAAGTTAAGGTATTATTTTCAAGGGATAATAAGCAAGATTTTTTGAAATGGGAACGTAATAACGTTTTGAAAAAAAAAATTGAAAATAATTTTTTAATTACATTTTAATTCTAATTTTACAAGTTATTATCATGTCAGAACATGATATTGATTTAGAAATGAAGTTTGTGGTTTTAAAAAAATCCATAGTCGAAAAATAAAAAAATCCGTTGGCGAAAAATAAAAATTCTATTATCTGCACGAGCATCTCAAAAAAATCAGCTTTTAATAACACTTTTTCATCGCATTTAAAAAAGCTCAAATTTTAAAAAAATTAATGACTACAGCAAATAAAACCTAGAAACAGGTCATTTTGAGCACGTGATTATATGAAGTGAAATCAATAGGAAATGGGATATTTTTTTAAACAAACAATGCGGGACAAAGTTTTTTTTTGGATCGTTTGCAATGCTAGAGTGACTCATTCGAAGAAACCATTAAAAGGAATAGAAATATAATTTAACTCGCGCGAGCACGTGGGACTTGGCCGTTCAAGAAATGATGTTCTGGCATGATACATTGAAATAGGCATAGCAGATTTCATTTTAATCTTTTAATATTTCTATTCCTGATGATAGGGATTTTTCCCCAACTTTTTTATTTTATTTTATTTATTTATTTGCTTTTTCAGGAACTGGGCACCACCGCAGTAGGAACTGTACTTTACTTCATTGTAGCTGTTGTACAACTAGCTGCAACCAACAGGAAGGATTATCATTATGCCTTGTATCATCATGGATATTATTCCTCCTACATAGCTGCAGGAGTAAGGATAACATCTACTACATCTGCTATTTATCTAATTTGCAATTTTGAATGTGACTTAAAAAAATTCTATCTATCAAATAAACTGGAGACACATTCTATTCGAGTAATCTTGGGATAATATTCTCAGATATTATTACTTTCATTTAGTTTCAGAAATAAGAGATACTAATTTTTTTCCATTTTCAATCTCATATAATACAATTCCAATCATCTGGATTTATTTGGAACGCACTTGGGTTAATTGGATAATATTTGGGGAAAACGTTACTTCTTATGACCCAATTATCTGGATTAATTTTAAACATGGTAAGGTTAATTGGATAATTTTTGGGAATAACATTACTTCTTATGGGCCAATTATCCGGAATAATTTGAAACATATAGGATTAATTGGATAATTTTTGGGAAAAAAATTCTTCCTATAGTCCAATTATTTGGATTAATTTGGAATATACTTGGGTTAAATGGAAAATTTTTGGGGAAAAACATTACTTCTTATGAGCCAATTATCTGGATTTATTTGAAACATACTAGGGTTATTTGGATAATTTTTGGGGAAAAAATTACTTCTTATACTCCAATTATCTGGATAATTTGGAACATAATTGGGTTAAATGGATAATTTTTGAGAAAAACATTACTTCTTATGGGCCAATTATCTGGATTAATTTGAAACATACTAGGGTTAATGGGATAATTTTAGGGGGGGGGGGGAATTGCTTCTTATAGCCCAATTATCTGGATTAATTTGGAATATACTAGGGTTAACTGGATAATTTTTTGGGAAAAAAATTACTTACAGTCCAATTATCTGGATTAATTTGGAACATACTTAAGTTAAATGGATAATTTTTTGGGGAAAACATTTCTTCTAATGGGCCAATTATCTGGATTAATTTGAAACATATTGGGGTTAAATGGAAATTTTTTGGGAAAAACATTACTTCTTATTGGCCAATTATCTGAATTAATTTGAAACATACTAGGGTTAACTCGATAATTTTTTGGGAAAAAAAAGTACGTCTTATAGTCCAATTATCTGGATTAATTTGCAACGCACTTGGGTTAATTCGATAATTGGGGGGGGGGATTACTTCTTATGGGAAAGGAAATAAAATTTGTTTATAACATATTAATTAAATGACTATAGGAAGTATATTGTTTAAATACAAATTGCATACATAAATATTCTATTTAAATATCACTGCTTGAACATATCAAACAAAATATTCCATCGCTGTCTTTACTTTGGAAACTTTTATTTGGGACTCCCCCCCCCCCTTAAAACTGGATCACTCCAGTTCAGTTAATCGGAATCTACTGTGCTATGTCAAATTAGTTTCTGTTTTTGAAAACTGCAAATGTAATTAAGAAATATAGCCGTCAGAGGAGAAATTAGGCTTTTTTCGCAACAATTAGCAATATTTCTGCTGATCACGCTTTGTCATACAAAAAGAAATGTTGATCTCTTTTTTTATATATATAACTACTCCTGAACGTAACATTCATTTAATTGTTGTAAGACACAGCATGAACATAGTACTTCATTTATTATTTTACTTTCTGTATTACTGTTGTCATTCCAATATTGAGTTTTTAATTGTGTATTAAGCGGTTTCAACAAATTCTGGTTTCGTGATTAAAAAAAGTCTGGTGCAATTTCCTTTCTTTTTTTCCCTTTCTTTAAATTCACTTTAATTGCCTAAATTCTAAATAATTAAATCATTTTTTTAAGAAACAGAACATATTTCATTGAATTTTCGTCGGTACATTCAATATTTAAGAGATTAACAACACTCACAAATGTTCCTTTATTTATATTATTTATTATTCCTGCCTCTTCACAAATGTTCCATAATTTGTCAAAAGGGAACATTTGTGAGGAGAAAGGGCTTTTAGTATTAAATATAATTTTATAAAAAATATTTCTGAGGTGTAATGATGATTTTAATGAACACAATTACCACATTACATTTCTATGAATTTGATGCACATATACATTCAAAATCTCGCCCCGATCCATCAGAAATTGAGTCGTGACCCACAGTTTGGAAATTCTGATATTTCTTTTTAATTCCAAAATGTATCGGATCCTTTGTATCTAAGAATACTATATGCTTCGAATGCTTCCTCTACCAAAGTTTTTTTAAAATATTTCTTTTTTTTTTTTAAGTTATTATTAACGGGTTTATATGCGAGGACTCTGCAAAGCTGACCACGACTTGAATTAGCTTCAGAATTATCTATTTTAATGCACAAAACACATGATCTGGTTATTCATTATAAAGAGCGTAAATTTGCAATGATATACAGGCGTTTTGTGCGTTTCAGTTTAGAAGGAGTTAAAGTCATTGCCTATTAAGAAGAAATTTATATACTGATTAATTTTAATTGAATCTTTTTTTTCAGTGTTTTGGATTGTTCAATTTTATTGCCTACGCTGCTGGAACCTTTTTCTTATTCCTGGAATGGAAGGATTCGAAACCTGCAACCACCACTGTCACCATTCCAGATTCGACACCCAATCCAACAAATTCACACTGAAAGCATCAAGAGACGTTAGAATGATGTTACAGTGTTTAAACACTGGTGTGGTTCATCCAAAGTATCGAGGGGATTGCTAATATGTATAAAGAACAGGATTGATCAGAAGAAATCTCGGGTTGGTTTACTGATAGTGGTTTAACCCGTTGACTTTTGAAATTCTGGATTCTTGATGTGGTTATAAATGAGCGAGTACGGGGGAATCCAAGGATACAATGTGTATTATAGTTTTACTTCTTTGGTGTTCTATATATTTTTTGGTAAATTAACTTCATTAACAGTCATAAGAAATATTAAATAAAAAGAAGCATTGTTTTGAGTCTGCGAATTTCATCTTTAAATAAAAGCCCACGGAATGTGTTCATTATCTGAAATTCATTACTTTCTCGGTGTTTTTTGTATTTTCATCAAAAAGGATGTGAAGTAACATATTCGAAAGAAAAAAATTTTCATTTCGTGTTTATGAAAATTGTTACTGGTGAAATGCTTCATTTACTATATTATTTTTTAATATACAGAAATTTATATAATATTTTGGAAATATACAATGCAAGACAAAAAAATAAAAGAATGTATTGTTAACTCTAGCACATTATGAAAAGTTGTAATAATACATTATGATATAAAAAAGAATTTTTATTTATTTTCTTCTCTTATCAAGTTAAATAATAAAATTTTTTTAGCTATTTCCATATTTTTATGTAACCTTTATTTTTGTGTTACCGTGATTGTATTTAAAAAATATTTGATTTTGATTTAATTCCATAGTTTAAAAAGATTTCACACTCAAATTATTAAGTTCATTAATTATAATGAAAATAAAACTTTATATCTATGTCAACGACAGAAATTCATATTTCTGCAAACCAAATTAGTTTTGATATAAAAGCTTTGTTTAATATTGCCACACATAGGAATCTTTATTCTTTGAAGGTAGCAAAATTTTTTATGAATTTGAAATATATGAAATTATAAAAGCTGCAATAAGATAAATTTATCATTTTGTTCAAGATAACATTTATTATTTTATTATCAATAAAGTTCATTTATAGCTTTATTTCTGCATGATTATTTACTGTAAAGGCAGATAAAAATTTAAATATCGTTTACATTTTAAAAAATAATACAGAAGTTTTGGAATTAACAAATTATTGCGAATAAATCATTTTTTTTATCTAGAATGACAGACATAAATAGAAAACGACAATTTAAAACACAGAATAATGTATCATATTTTTTATTTTGAATAAAAGAATCTTTTAAAAACCATATTTCATTTATTTAAACAATAAAATCATGGTTGTGTTTTATCATTGTTAATACAATTTTATGGAATATTTTGTTATAAGGATACAATGTGTTGATGTATATTTGATGAATTTTTGTCATTTTTCTGACAACAGTCTTTTGTGTATAGAAGAATCTATATTTTATTACAATTTCATAGATTAGATATTTTATGGTGATGAAGTTTTATTGTTTCGTACTATGCAAATTTTGTGGAATCAATTGTTTATAAAAATAATGGCATTCTATTTTTTGGAGACTGAATAAAAGTTATTATTATTTTCCCTGAAAGAATACCTTTTTTAATAAATAAAATATCACTTTATTTGTGGGTCACTAATTAGAATAAAAATCTTTAACTACTTTTAAACACAGTTGGGTAAATAAAATTTAATAGAAAGATTTAATCTACGAAGTTTAGATTCCTGTCAAATTTATAATCAAATATATCAAAAGGTTGACCGTATACCGATCTGAGCTTTCATACGCATGTTGTTGTTGTTTCTAATGGCACTTGCCTATGGACAAGCTCGCTGCTGGGCCCAGCAGCAGATTTAAGCCAAGTGAAGCGTCTCTTGTTTCAAGTAGCGCCAACTAGGGCCAAGAGTACGACTTTTGCTACACACTCATCCCATTCGCTTGCACAACCCCTTTTTACAGGGGGGCACATTCATACATCTCACAGATAGCACACAGAATAACAACCATGCCCGAACCAGGACTCGAACCCGGGACCTCCTGAACACGAGGCAGACGCGCTACCTCCGTGCCAGCATTCATACGCATGTAAATGTATTAACTCATAAATGGAAAGACTCAAATCAATGAAATTCTCTCAGTGATTTTGTGAATATTGTAACTCTGTGTTACAAATTTTGGTTTTGTTTGAGCGATTTAAAGACTTTGAAAATTCATATTCCACCGATAGAGTCAGTAGAAATACTAGATACAAACCGAAGCTCTATATTTCGTGACTATTGTTCTCAAGTGCCATGTAAGATTTTTGAATTTATTCTAAATCTATAATTTTATGCGTGGGGAGGGGATTAAGGTATTACTTGAAGAGTACAAGTCATGGATACCCTAGTTGGATTCGCATCCATTGGGGTGTGAGTTCGAATCCATCATTCGAAGATTCTTCTTGTGTGTGTGGTGGCTGATGCACATTAAATTTGTCGCGGTCACAAAGTCCTCCATGTCGTGAGTAATACCACTGGAGTTAGTATGTTGATTCTCTGTTCTAAATTACGATCTGTGGACGAATGAAACTCGTGAATGTAGCACGCCCCTTAAAAAGGGTTTGTGATGTGTGGGGGCTAGAAATCCGACTTTTGCCCCTGGTTTCTCAGGGTTCCATAGCCGCAGAAGCTATTGAACCCTACTTCTACTATTGAACCCTACTTCTGTTGTAAATCGGAACACGAGAACAACAACAACTTGAAGAGTACGAATAAAAGTTTTAAGCAAACGACTCCCAGTGGTTGATTGGCGCAGTAAGGCCAAATAGGGCTCTTGTGCCAATAAACCAACCAAACCAAAAAAAAAAAAAAACCCAACCCAGTGGTTGATGTAGGTGAAAGGGGAACATTTTGTGTTGGTCGATTGACTAGGCCACAACATGGACGTCATAACCATGAAATATGCGACATCTATTTACGTATCCCGCTAAACAATGTTAGTTTAATTTTTTAATTTTTTTTCATTACTTTTTTAAAATTATAGAATAATACTCGTATAAAGAGTATGACGTTTTGAGTAAGATTTAATGTAAACTATGCCCACATAGCGGATCTTAAATGGACTTCAGATCTTGGTATCCAGGTCCATATTCCGAAACCATAACATTTCCACTAGGGAACAGTGACATTCAAAATCTCTGGTGCCCTTAGGAAAGAATTAAAGATATCATTACATATGATGAAGGAATAATAAATCATCTCCATTTTCTGATTCCTATACGACAGATGACGAATTTATAGTTTAGTTAATCGCTGTTTATTGTTAAACATTTTTAAATCAATATTTTTTAAAGTTTGTGACATGTTTCGTCTAGGTTCAAATCCGTATATCTAAGATTCATTTTTTAGCCGCCAAGCCTTCTGAGAGGCTAATTTATTCTATAAACTTCTTAAAAAGAAGAAGAGAACAACGGTAGTTCCACCTATCCCTTCACATGTTAATAACTATTATGCCGGATTTACACTTGGTCAGTTATGAGACAGTCAATAGGCAGCGCATGCGTAAAAAGGCTGAAAAATGCTGTTCGGCCAATAGCTAGTAATTGTCCCGCTTACTGTATTATATTTTTTCTTACTGCGTATGCGTTTGTAGAATTTGGCGGGTTTTTTGGCGAGAAAAAAATGATCACTTATCACAGATTAATTCCGACATCTTTTGCTGTTTGTTATTTCTGATGCGAGGTTGTGTTTCTCACTCTCTCTCTTTTTTTTTTTCATTTTATTTGCCATTTATTTTTTATAGTTCTCCAGATTTATTTATGTTAACTTTTTATTTTTATTTTACCACGTTGCTTTGTGTAACTATCCCTAATTCTAATACGATGCTCAGTGAAAAAGAAAAATTCAAGGACGCCAAAATGGTAATTCACAGCCAAGCATGGAATGCCTGAATTTATCTTAATGAAACTGTGGTAAACATAAATCACGCCCTTTTTGCGCATGCGCTGCCTACTTCCCGTCTTATAATTGGTCGAGGGTAAACTTGGCATTAACTTGAATTTTTATCTACGTAGTTTTTATCTGAAAGGCACATTATCATTTATGGTTTCTGTAATGAGAATATTAAGGGTTTGGTTGGCTGAAGTAGATTCATCTTGTAGTTTCTAAGGTTTTTTTTTGTCTTATTTGGAGCTTATCAGACATTATTATGATATTGACTAGGTAAGATAGAGCATTTCATAACATCTATATAAATGTAATATTTTTTTTTTGTAAATTCTTTTTATAACTTGAATTGTTTAACGCTTTTTACTTATCGTATAAAAACTATATTAAGAGTAGGCATTGTACTAGTTATTAAGAATAGGAAAAAATTTGAACTTTCGTATTTCAGACTTTGTGTACGAGAAACGCATATAAATTGCTTCTACTGGTCTCTCTATTGCTCTGTGAATGCTGTAACTCAAAACTACGACTTATTACGGCATGAAATATAGTATCCGATATTTTTTGTCAAATATGCAGTCTTTTTAATATAAATTTTGAACGGAATGTGTCCGTAGAACGTTTGTTCCCATGAAAGCGAGTGCAAGAACTTAAATGCAAATGCCTAGATGGGTGAAATTTTGTTTGTAGTTTTACTACTATAATTGTGTAGACGGTAATTAAACTTTCTATTAAATCTTTCAAAGCATTAGCCGTCTATACATTTAAGAATATATAAAATCAATAACTCGTAATCGCAATGAATTAGGAAAAGGAATAAAAGTTCTTTTTACAAAAGTTCCCAATTCGTATCGGACAAAAGCATGTTTCTTTCCACTGATTAAATCCCATATTAAGTTCTGGAAGAAACAAAGCGTGTCATATTGTATTAGTATATTATAAGGTATAGGCGGTTACTTATTAGTTAATTTCATTTAATACTTTAAATGGTGTGACATCCTTTTTTTCATTCACTAAACTGTCTGTATTCCAGTAATTTGGTTAAAGTGAAGATTAGTGTGCCCCCCGAGTTTGTCGCCAATATGGCAACCCAACGGAACGCTCTTCTAGCAACCCTCATGCTGTTTTGTTTACTATTTTTAACAATGGTGGAGTAGAACATGAACTACAACTATTTTAAGAAAAAGGTTAAATTAAAAGTAAGAAAAAAATATTGATGAAAGATTTTAATTTTGTTCTTTATTATAATAAAAGGTTTTTTATAACTATTAAGACTTAGACATTTGTATGTCCTTGTGTTGTTTTCCCACTTCCAACCCATGATCTCAAAATGTGCGGGCAAAGTTGAGTTCTTTGTTGTTGGCAATCCTTATTATGCAAATTGTCGAACTCGACTTGTATAAATAAGAGTGATTTTAAGATCTTCGTCGGCAGTGCTACTTCCTCTTCCATCCAGTCAATTTCATTCGAGAGATCGATGGACGAGTCTTTGAGAGAGATAAGGTGATATCAGGCGATGCGGTTGATTTCCTTATTAGTGTATATTAGATGCATCTCCGAGTTATCGGAAAGACTGGGTTCGAATCTGGTTGTAGTTTATTCACCCAAGATATGGGGATGTCAATTTCCTTGAACTATATTTTTTTTATTTAACATTTCTTGCTCAAGCATGAGCTTGTGGACTTTTACCGTAATAAATATAATCTTTATGGACACTGCTTTCTGCATTTTGCTTTCTCGACAATAATACTACTGTCAAGTTTTGCTACATTTCGGGTTACACTAACTCTGCCAAAATATGGCCTAAATCATGGCATTTTTTAGTCACTGTACGAACTATCGTCAGATAACCAACCTCTTGAATCTATTTGATACGAAACCACATCTCAATTTTAAAACGTATCCGGATTTTAACAATCTATTTTTTTAAATATAATTCTTGGGTTCACTTGTAATCGGACGGACAGACAAAAGCTTCCTCTGGATAGATTTTATTCAAATTTGATAGAAGTCTACAAATCTTATGTTGGTTCTATGAATACGAAAAGGTCGTAAATGATTTCAAAACTAATCAAGCCGCCCCAATTATCTAGGTCACTACAAAATTCTTTTTCTGTCATTATGATTTAAAACCCTTGGCGCGTGCTTTGTTCCTTAGAGATGCTTGTCTAGATGGATTCGGGAATCGTGGACGTTTTCTTGCACTTAAAGGAGCATACATTTCTTAATACTTATAATCTAAACGGGAAATTTCTTTTATATAACATTTTCACTCGCTAACATTGTTGCTTTTGAGGAAATGAGGTAGGGAATTTCTTAAATTTGTAAAAGAAATTTGAGAGTTCCAGTATTCTGAGATACATAAACTAAACGAATGTTGGGAATTAAAGTGACATAAAATGTCTAGCTCGGATTTTGAGTTATCGTGTTCAGAGATAAATTTGATACTATCCTCAAAATCTCGAAGTTGAATTTTTATCATGTCAGAGCATGTCGTTTTTGGGATGAGGATTTTGGCGTCAACAAAAATTTTATTATTTGCACAAGCATCTCAAAAAATCAGCTTTTATTCATGTTTTGCCATTGCATTTATAATAACTCTTATTTAAAAAAGCAAGTTAATGACTACAGCCAATAAAACCTAGAAAAATGTCATTTAGAGCATGTTATTATATGAAATGAAATAAATAGGAAATGTGGCATTTTTTTCAAACAATAAATGCGAGAAAGTTTTTTTATGATCGTTTGAAATACTAAAGTGACTCATTCAATGAAACGATTCAAATGAATAAAAATGTAATTGAACTCGCACGAGCACGTGGTGCTTAGCCGTTTAAGAAATTATGATCTAACATTGAAATATACATAGCAAATTTCATTTTAATCTTTATATTTTTTGAATATTTTTGGTATGCGTAAATTACTTTTAAAATAAAATTGAAATGGGTTTAAGTAATTGCGCTCGAATTCTTCCAGTCTCTATGCTCGGAAAACGGAAGATATCTGATTAAAGCTGCTAAGCTCCTATATCAAATATATAAATTGTAAAAGTTAGTTAATATTAGTAAAGTTAGTTATTATTATTAAAGTTAATATCAAAAATATGGAATTGTAAAAGTTAATATTGAAAGGTTTTAGTTGCTGCTTGTTCCAGATGGACCTTAAATTTAAAGACTCTTTGTTAATCAGGAAGCAAAATTTGTGATTGTGTCAAATGTTAACATTCTTAATAAATTCATTTGTCAAATTAGTGACTTAATATGACCATCATTATATATAATTAGCCTAATATTTAACGCATTCTTTCCTGCAGATCCAGTTCTTCGCATGAATGAATCTAGGAATGAGAACAAGCGTCGCCATCTTGATTTCCAATAATTCCATTTACGTGAATTATCTCTGACGTCAAAAAAAGATTTTCTTCTTTGACGCTAAGCATTGTCCGTATGAGAGAAGTTGAACTATGTCCTATGACAGTTAACAGAGTAGGAAATTTACTCAGTTTCCTTTCCGATTCATTGGATTACATCAAGTAATACATTTTAAAATATCCTTTTTTTTTATAGCTGGTTATATCATATATTAGAAAATGATTCTTCATCGCTGGAAAATGACTCTCACTCATATTAATTTATCAAATATATTTAAACCTAGAAAAATATGAGGAATGCCAAATAATGAGATTTTCCAGCAGGGGAAAATTGACTTAATTTAGGTTTACAGAAAAATAGGTCACTTCGACATATTCTTTAAAAGGAGTATTTAGAATTAAAAACTATCAGTTCTCGGTTTTTTCTACTAACAACGGATTAATGAAATGATTTCATTCGACTTGCAAAAGCGTTAATATTAGTATTAGTTGTCTCTAGCTTTCTGGTTAAATTTAGCATAGTTCAATGTTGAATATTTTAATACATCTGAAAGGATGAATTCTATGCTTAAGAGATAACAACTGCACAGAAACTTAGCTTGGATTTAATTCAGTTCATTCAATAATAGAATTTTTAAAAATTGGACAATTTAAGCTGAACAAGTTGCCATTTCATTTTCGATAAATTTGCGTATAACAAATCCTAAATGTATGAAATCAATTCTAACCATTATGGAATAAATCGATTCACTAAATAGCTTGTTACCCTTTAAAATTTCAATTTTAATTAATTTAATTACATTTTCTTAAGGGAGGTAAAGGAGATTTCGGTAAATGATTTTTATTCCTTCCTTCAGGAGTGTTAATTTTGAATCTATCAATCTCTATTCAGGAATATAACAAATTTTTAAGAACTCAAGAGCTTAAATAATTCGTTAAATATAAACTTAGAATGCGGACCAGTAACATTTTATTTTGAAATATTTATCTTCAAATTAAGCGTGAAATAATTCAAGTAAATATTCATGTCTTTAAAATATTGAAAAGCATTTAGAAATTATGTTTATATAAATTTATTAACATAGCAATTAAGACTAGACAGAACACATGTCTCATATTTTGATTACTGATATTTGAAAATGATCCTTTTTTTAAATTGGAATCCGACTTTATCTCCAGATAGATGGATGATTTAAAGCAATAAAGGAGATGTGAATTAACAAGATACAGATTAAGAAATCAACTTCATATTTTAAAATAGGAAATTAAACTGAAATAGCAAAGGTAAATATATTATAAGTGGAAGACGTTTATCGCTTTGGGAGAAAATTTAAATAAAATATTTCGTAAAATTCTATACTTACGAATAATAAATGCGAAGGTCTTTTGTGGAGTTTTAACTAGTAAAGATATATTTGGTTTCAAATCAGAGCTTAACTAACCTTCCCAAACCTTATTCAGCTTTGTTAGATGTAATAGGAAATGGAATTGTGAATAATCCAATTTCTATTAACCATTTTATAAGATATTAAATTCTGCCAAAATCTTCATTTTGCATTTTGACTTCCTAAAAAATCGATCCCTGAGGTTAACCCCTGAAGCACCATCTTGTTATATTTAAAATTTCATTCACATAGGATAATTCCCTTTCTATCAAGTAAAAATAAATGAAGATTTTATAAAAGTTTGGAATCCGGATTTGGTTCGGGCTGTTAAAAAGAATCGACCAGTCCATGTTGTCAAAAACCGATTTTATGTCCGGAGAGACGAGGACCAAATGTTCTCCCTGGACACGGGTTTTAATTAATTCAGTTATTTTATGGATGACCAGATCGCAAATGAGGCCCTCCCTAAAGCCATATTGATTTTCACGCAAGATGTTGTTGCGATCAAGCCATCGATTAACACTTTGCTGACCGTTGACGAGTTAACTCGTCTTTTCATATCCAAACGTTGTTGA
>JAOUZG010053459.1:6413924-6458829 GCA_026289955.1 Argiope argentata | reverse complement strand
GTTTTTGTTCTTTATAAGTACTGTACACCTGTCCATCAGGGTCCGTCAATAAGTTATAAGAATTGTTAATACGGGAACAGTTAACACCCAAAACATCTAAAAAAGATTACAAACAAAAAGGCGATCCAATCTGAGTGTAACTCCAACCAGCGGAGATAAGGGACACTCATTCCCCCGTCTTGAGCAGCAGCAGCAGCATCATAAAATGGGACAGGGATGTCTACCGGGAGATTCCATTTTCTAATATATCCCATTACTTTATATTTCTCTTTATATTTCCACCTGCTCCTGATACATGAATCTTACGCCTCCTTTTTTATTAATTCTGCCTTGGTCAGCATTAGGAACTCCTCCTCATTTCACCTGCTCTTCGTCCTTTCAATATCAATCGCATTTTTAGTCTCCACGGGTGTGCTCTCTTCTTATACACCCCTTGTCCAATTTTTGATTCGAAGTCTCGGGCACAGATGTCACGCCGGAACAACGGCCGGCTGAATAATGCTGGGCAAAGCCACTGGTTCAAAATAACCGAGGGAGGGTGAATTTTATTAGTTTCGAGGTTAGTAGGATCCTCATACGACTCCCCCGATTGGATGGTAGTCCAGGAGGGAGTGCGCCCCTGACTCGTTAGCTAGATGCCGGTTCTGTTGAATATTCCAACGCCCATTCCCTGGTGCTACCACGAGGATGTCAGCCTGAAACTGGGATGACCTCCAAGGAGTCGCCCCTGCATATCTCTGGACCATTATTTTCCCCCAGATATATCTGAGTAACAGAAGGAAAATTGTGCCTAGGATATAAGAACTAAACAGTTAAGTAAAATAATAAATAATGAGGGGCTAGGCAGCATCCCTAGATATTAGCAGGAGATCAACCAGGTAACCAACGCCTGCACTATTTCACTCCACCCCACCCCACTTGTATGGGAGGTCCTAAATTCGAACCGTCGGTGACACACCATAGAACTTATTATGATGCGTGTTCTGAGGACAGATGTATCTCTTTCTAATAACAACCCACCTCAATTACTGATTAGCCGAAATTGGTGACCAGATGCCTCTCCAGTTTAGTGTGATGGAGGAAAATTTGATCTTAGTTATGCCTGTCTACCCTTTAACCGCCTGCTCCAAATGTTGAATATATTTCGCAACCTTAGCGGTGTGGGCAGAGTCCAGCTCCACCGAGTCCCCGACTATTTGTACTTCGAGGACAAGTGCAGTATCGTTCTTGTATGCCACCTAATCAGGCTTGAAGGTACCAGCAGGCAGAGGAAAGATAGGCTCTTTTGCGATCTGGAAGCCCTTCAGTTGAAGGGAGCAGCACAAAAATTACATATCACATTGCGCCACTTGTTTCGCAGGCCATTATATCTAAAACATTGCTGGACCACATGGTTGGGTGACTCTAGGGCGGCGCACCATGCCCGACATTTTCTTTCTTTATTGGGTCGACACTTAGACTCTGTGTCCTAGTGGGAAGAGCATTGATGCGGTCTTTGATCATTTGAATAAAGTCTCTCCCCCTGGCAAGGAAGGTCCCATTCAAGATCCAGGTGATCTGTCCAGAAGTCTTAGCTGATGCACTCAGGGCACGGCCATCCACTGAGGCATAGAGCCACTCAGGACACATCTGCCGCTGTTTTTCTTGTGTATTTAATAGTTTACCGTCGAGGAGTAGACTTTTCTCTATTTTGGATCTTTGCCTTTTTAAAAGGCTGTTAGACACCTGACCAGCAGGGTCTGTCGATAAATTAAAACGATTAAAATGGGAACAATCAACACTCAATAAAGATAAAAATCGGTTAAAAACATGAAAACGATCCAATATGAGTTTAAATCCCGCCCATCCGAGATAAGGCACACCCATTTCTCCGTCCAAAATATCAGCATATTAAAATGTGACGGAGTGTCGACCGGAAGATCCAACCATTTTCTAATAAATCTCTTAACCACGGTGTCGGCCTTTTTAAATGATGAGGACGAAGCTTTACCTAAGATCAAAAGATGTAGAAACTTGGCAAGAGATGACACTCTAAGAAGAAAAGCCTCTGTTGTGGCTTTAAAGGTGCCTTGGTCAGAATCTCCAAACTTAGTAGAAGTTGCTTTAATATTTTTACTTTGGTTTTTCCAGCAGGCGTGAAAGGAACCCAGAGGTAGGTCCAACACACATCCACATCGAGGTGCGAAATTGGGGTATTCCCAAGCCAGAAGGAGCCTGGGCGGATCTTAACTTTCTTATCACGCCCACTTGGGGCTAAGGAGAGAGAAAAGGACTTGGGAAAATTAATCCTTAGTCCTAGAGCACTTAGGGACACATTCCATTGATTTAGAAGTTCCTGCAAACCCCTGGTTGTGGAGTCGAATAGAATAACGTCGTCGGCAAAAGCTACTGAATTTAGCCGACGGCCATCCACAGGAACTCCAACGTTGTCCGGCAGACTCCTCAGAAAGACGTCCAGAGCGATGTTAAACAGAATTGGGGAGAGGGGATCTCCCTGTCTGACCCCCACAGTTGGTTTTATAGTAGTTTGCCGTCCGTCATCGAATTCTACGGTAGTGTACGAGTTTTTGTACGCATCCTCTACATAATCGATAAAAATTTTGGGCAAGTGAGGTCCTCTAGAGCCCTCAGGAGGGCGTTTTGGGATATAGAATCGAACGCCTTTTGAATGTCTATGGACGCAAGATGGAGCTCACTCCTCTCCGTGTAAAATTTGGAGAGGAGAAAATCAAGTACTGTCGTATTCTCAATCATGCAGTCCAAAGGCATGAATCCTTTTTGACGGGGGTCAAGGCGAATAGTTGCTCTGAGACGATTTGCTAATATCTTGTGGACGAGTCGTACCAAGACATTGCCAATTGATACTGGCCTGAGCTCACCCGGGCTTGAGGGATTTGAGACTTTAGGTATAAAAACAGTCCGGGCTGCCGATAGGGGAGTAGGAACCCTCCGACACCAGAGGGATAAATTCATCTTACTAAGAAATTCTCAAGGCAGTTTTCTCAACTAGTGCGGAGTCATCCGATTTGGTCTTGCAGTCGAATTCAGAGTGGGAATATTTCTCTGAATTTCTTCAGAAAGAATCGGCCCCAATAACGCTGCTACCTTGACGTTAGGGGAGGGAGATGTTCGCCTTGCAGGAAGGGAGCATTTGCCAGGAGCCATAGCTTTTACCCAGAAGTCTTCAGCAAAGGCCTGAGTGACCTGAAACTAAGAGCCCAGCGACCCTCTAATTAATGCTTTATAGCAGCGGCCTCGGTTCTTATAGAGGTTCTGGGTTAGAGCGTATAAGCGTTTTCGCTCTCAGAGCCTGGTGAGTTGGTTTCTGTGGACTGTAGGGCGATGGCTTCTTTTTAGCTCCTGCGCCTCGGACGATGTTACTTCTCCCCCGACGACCTCATCAACCGATGTGTGAAATCTAATTTCCTTTGGAAGAATCCTTTCTTAGCTTTAAAATAATGTCCACAGTGGAGTAAATTCCGTTACTGGGAGTATCTCTTTTAACATTGTCCAGATTAGATCTTTCAACTCATGCTCCTCAGTCCTATATCGCCCACGAAAATCCACAATTGGGATTAGTCCAATTTCGGGCTGGCACTTGGGTCCCGTGGAATGAGAGCTTACAAGTGGACCCGCATCAGTGGGAGGGTCCAGATCATTATTAAAAGTCAGATCCTGGACCGAAGGAGAGGCGGGAGTATTGGATCTTAGTACTCTCTTGGGAGGAGCAGCTGTGGAGGATGGACCAGCCAGAACCTCCAAGAAGGTCTTTAACATCTCTTTATAGAACTGGGATTGTCTCTTCTTTTTAATCGCCTCTACAGATCTTTCTGAGAACAATCCCACCAGATCCTGATTCATAAATCGTACACCTTCCTTTTTTTAATTCCTCTTCTGCCTTGGCCAGCATCAGAGATTCCTCCTCACTCCACCTGCTTTTAGTCCTTTCCATATCTATTGCGTTGTTCGTCTTCACGGGGTGTGCTCTCTTCTTATGTACCCGAGGCAAAATTTGGATCCGAAATCTCAGGCCCAGAAGTCACACCGGAGCAACGGTGAGCCCACGACGGCCGGCTGAATAGTGCTCATCGAAGGCGCTGGTTGAAAAGTCGGTACCGCCCTGGGGAGGAAGGGATTTTGTTACATGTTGGTCTTTAACTAACATTCGACTCCCCCAATAGGTTGATAACCCAAGGGGGGGATGCGCCCCTCACTCGTTAACTAGACGCCGGGGCTGTTAAGCCTTCCATCGCCCGGTGCTGCCACGTGAGTAGAGATTGTAATGACCCTCGAAGGAGCCATCCCTGCCCATCGCTGGGTCAGCACCAAAAACTCCTGCCATCTCCCCTGCCCATCGCTGGACCATTATTAATTTTCTATTTCCAAATAGATCTGAGGACAGAAAAGGAAATATTGTGCCTGGAACTTAATCATAAAAACTAAAAAGGTTAGTAAAAGGTAAATAACGAGGGGCTAGACAACACCCCTAGATGTTAGCAGAAGATCAACCAGCTAACCAACGCCTGCCCTATTCCACGTCACCCCACTTGTGTGGGAGGTCATAAATCCGAACCGTTGGAGACACGCCATACAACATATGTCGCGTGTGCCGAGGACAGATAAGTCTCTCTTTTTAATGACACACAACTTTAATAACCGATTTGCCAACATTGGGGACTACATGACTCGCCAATTTTGTGTAATGGAGAATTTTATTTTCGTTACGCCTGTCTGCCCTTTAACCGCCTGCTCCAAAGGTTTTATATTATATTTTGACAACTTGACGGTGTGTGCGAAGTCCAGCTCCACCGAGTCCCTGACTATCTGTGTGTCGAGGACAAGTGCAGTGTCGTTCTTGTATGCCACCAAGTCAGCCTTGAGGGTACCAGCAGGCAGAGGGAAGATTGGCTCCTCTGCGACCTGGAAGCACGTTTTGTACACGTTCTCCACGTATTCAATAAAGATTTTGGGAAAGTGGAGGTCCTCTAGAGCCCCCAGGAGGGCCTTTTGAGATATTGAATCAAACGTCTTTTGAATATGTCAATGGACGCAAGATGGGGTTCACTCCTCTCCGTGTAAAATTTAGCGAGAAGGAAATCTAAGACGGTCGTATTTTCCATCATGCCCTCCAAAGGCGCGAATCCCTTTTGAGGGGGGGGGCAAAGAAAAGAGCTGCTCTGAGACTATTCGCAAATATTTTATGAAAGAGTCTTACCAAGACATTGGCAGTTTCAATTGACCTGAGCTCAGCCGGACTTTTGGGATTTGAAATTTTAAGTAAAAAACAGTTCGGGCTGCAAAGAAGGGGAGCAGGAACCCTCCGACACCAGAGAAATAAATTCATAATTTTGCTGAGATATTCCCAAGGCAGTAGGGGGAGGGGTTGAACCCCTGACTCGTTAGTTAGACACCGGGACTGTTAAGCCTTCCCACGCCCATTGTTCGGTGCTACCACGTGGAGGTGAGCCATAGACTCTGATGACTCCCGAAGGAGTCATCCCTGCTCATCGCTGGACCATTATAAAAATCCTTTATTTGAAACTGAAACAAGAATACATTGGCGGTTTTATGGATGACCGCGAAACCGTGCAAAACAAGACAACCGACAGCACATCAAATCAAACCAAAAATTAAAACACGCTTAAAACTTTATACAAGAGAGTCGGAGGAGATCCCAGGAGTTGTTTTAAACGGCTACTGGGAGTCATTTGATTGATATTCCGGTGCTGGCAATCCAGGGAGGTCGTCAGTGCCCAGTCCCGGAACGGAAGGTGGAACGGTTGAAGGAGGTAAAACATGCGAATGTCCCAATAAGAGCTCTAGTTGAGACCACACGGATGTCCTTCGATGACAGCCTTCTCCATCGGTAGATGATGCCGGTTTTAGATTTTTCACACCAAATCCCTCTATAGTTCAACGTGAGGCATGAGAGAAGAAAATCTCGAACTTTCCATGCTGAAGGAGGAGGTCCCGTCTGAGTGTGGAGTTGCCGGCATAATAATTATTCTTTCTTTGGTGAGCCTTGGCAAGATCCACCTGGTCATCAATAACAAAAATTCTATCGCCAGGATGACGATATCCGGCTTTCTCTTGCAAGTTGGAGTATCATACACAGGCTCTTCGAAGACCTAATATCCTCTCTGTCTCGGTGCTCTAATCAGGTAAGCCAGGGCGGCATCATGGCGGGTGATCCTCTTGTGATAAGTCTTTGGGCAGCACTGTGAGATGTGATTGAGGGTTTCTCTTCTTTTGCAGCTAGCCCTGCACATGCGATCCTTCTTGGGTCGGCCCCTGGCACATCTAGAAGCTGTAGGCAGGCAGTTAATTCTTGTTTTGATTCAATTTATGTCATCCCTCCCGAAATTTTTTTTGTAGGATTACATACCCAGTCATGCTGACGAGGCACCGCACGGCTAGTGCAAACTGGCGCCCCATCAGCCGACCGATGAAGGTTGTTTGAATGATAGTAAGCTGCATCTTAAGAAATGTTGACACTCTTCACCCTATCCTCCAGCCGTTGCAAGTATGCCCCGGCGGCTCCCCCAAGGCTGCTCCCGGACAGCACCGCCCGAAGACGACCCAGCCGCGAGAGCCGCCAAGAAGGAACCACGACATACCAAGCCCACCATCCGCAACAGACGAATAAATGTAGGCATTGGGGCAATCGCCAGGGAGATATAACATCCTCCTGACGAATGCACGGACGGAAGAATCAAGTTTAGAGTCTCCCGGCTCCTAACGGAGCTCAAAACCAATTGGTGAAAGAGCTTTGGAATGATACTAATAATTTAATATAAATAATTTTTGTAACGCAATATAAATTTTTGCTGAGATTTCAATGGAGCTGATTTAAGAATGTTGATGTGTTTATTGAGGGCTGGAGCGGCATCCGCTGCCAAGAGCTCTTTAGCCGGGAAGTAGACGCCCGAATATTTAAAAGTATCAGTAATTTTGAGCACCGGGAGGGTGAGGACAAATAATGAGACTGAGTTGTTTAAAATTTTGATTTTCTTATTTTTAGTGTCTGCAAGAATTGAAATGGTAAAACTTTTGAGTATTTATATTTAAGTTAAAAGGTACTAGGAGTTTGCCTGCCCTATCCAGCAAATGTTGGAGGCCAGGGGCGGTAGTTGAAAAGAGTGACGTCATCAGCATAAGCGGCCAGGTTAAACTTTATGTTGTCCACCGTCACGCCAAATGGTTCCTTCTTGATCTCGTCGAGCACGCAGTCCAGTGCCAAAATGAATAGCGCAGGGGACAGGGGACATCCTTGTATCACACCGCAGGTCGGCTTGAAACGATGATTCAGGAACTGTGCGAATGAGGTGGTTGATACGGCGTATTGATATTCAATGAAGTCCAGGAATGCAGGATCAATGTTGCGTCTCTTTAAGGCTACAAACACAGCGTCATGTCTCACAGAGTCGAACGCCTTCCTAATATCAAGTGAGGCGCTGCAAGTTTGCTTCACCCGCTTGGAGGCATGCCAAAGAGCGAAGTCAAGCAAAAATGTGTTCTGGGCAATGTCATCCGAACGGATGAAACCACGCTGCTCATCAAAATAATTAGTTTGCTGTCTCCAAGCGCCTTGCCAGGATGCGAGAAAATAGTTGAGCATACACTGGGGTCAAGAAAATCGGGCGGAAATCACCCGGGTTGCTGGAGCATTCTTTCTTCGGTAGGAAGATGGTCTTAGAGTGGTAACAAGGCTCAGGCAATTGTCTGCAAAATATAAAGAGATTTGTTAATTTTACTTGGTCCAGACGAGGCAGAGCCTTCAAAAACTTGACGGATACCCCGTCCGAACCGGGAGCAGAGTTATTCTTAGGGAGTGCTCTCTCGAGTTCTTCCAGGGTCACAGGACCCATTAAGGGTTTGCTGGCCTCGTCACAGGAAAGGTCATCCCACTGCGGGAGAATATCTGGATGGTCATTGTTCGTAGGCAGTGCCATTACGCTCTCCCAATAGGTTTTGAAATCGTCGTCAAATCTGCTGCCGGGGTCTCGACTGGACGGATTCAGCAGACCTTCCGCATAGTAGCCGGGGTTACGTAAAAAACACCTCTGAGCTTCTGCGTACTCCTTCCATCTTCTCGCCCTGTTGGACAATACCCTCAGGGCACTATTTCCAACATCACGAGCAGGAGCTCTGGCAGTGGTGTTTTCCTCAAGAAAAATCATGTCGTAAATGAGACTCGCCTTGAAAAACAATCTTGTCGGCATTCGTCTTGAAGTCTTCCCAAATGGACCTAAAGATAGAGAAATACTCCATGGATGGTCCCATTTGAAACAGCTCGTCCAAAAAGGTCATGTCAGAATCCGCCTGAGAAAACGCATGAGCTGGTCTCCCGAAGGATGTATCCAATCGGCAGGATTCGTTCAGGGATTGGGTCAGGGTAGAGTTGATTTATCCTATGTCATGGGAAATGTCTCTTATTTCGTCAATTTCAGCTTCGATCATCGACACTACAGATGAGGTACGGTCACAGCTGTCGCCCGGAACATAAAGACGATTTGCGTCAGCAAATGAAGAAGATGAGGAAGAACCAGGACTGGAGTCGGAGTCGTCGACGGGAACAGGCGTGGAGTTCTGAGTACGACCACGATTCCTAGGTCTTAGCGTCCGAGTGGAAACGAGTGGAGTGCTAGTACCGGAGGTCCGGGGCATAGTGGAAGCATCAAAAACATTACCGGTGACTATCTTCGTTTTTCCGCTCGAAGACATCATCTGTTACATCTGGTCTTCTAAGATGGTTCAGTATCTTCTCGACTTGCGTTGTGACTTGATTTATTCTAGGGTCCGGCCAGTGAAAATCAGATGCAAGCGTTTATTGATGTCGTGCGTATCGTCTCCAAGCTCGATCTCTTTCCAACAGGCTGAGTTCTTCGGTGGTCCATCGGAGCTTGGATGATGGAACCACGATCCCAGCGTTATATTCTTCTGGGTGCGCCCTTTGCCTATGTACACCGAGTTCTCTTTTTGAAGCACATGTCCTTCCGCACTCGGGGCAGGCCAGACTATTACTGGATGCCATTTCGGTCGCCGGGAATCTCTTTACTCCAGTCACCAGTGGGAGCAGGGAAGTCGTCAGAAAGTCGATAAAAATCTAAGAGATAAAAGAAACAGCCGAGCCAAAAGGCAGGACCGAGGGTGGACACAGTACGTTTAGCCGGCCGAAGATGTTGCCCGGGGGCACCACGTGGAGGTAGCACTACGTCCTACTACAGGGAGAGGCTAGGAGCCTAATTAGCAAGCTAACACGGCTTGTCTTGCGTGTCACTTTTGGTATATATCATTACAATAGCAAAGCACATTATATAGCTCCCCGAAGAGAGTCGTAGTCACTTCCACCATTTACCCGCTCTTGGATGAATTTCTTCACTGACAATCAAATCATTGTGCAGTAATTGCTTTGTGACAGGACCTCTCATTGGTGATCGCAATGCTTAGTTTTAATTACCAGTCATGATTCCCTTAGTCCATGAACAGTTTTGGCTAGGCTGTAAATAGCCCGCCAAAACGGGTCGCGAATGCCTGGTACACCGCGAAGCTAAGGTATTTCACGGGAAGGTCTTGATGCGTGTCTGAGCCTAACCAAACCATTTTATATTTCAGCCTATTATTTTTTCAAAGTCGGAAATATTTGTAAGCGACTCTTCTCATTATCATATATTATATGCTCGTAAATTCTGTAAATAGTTTTGTTTTTCTTTACGGTAAATATTTTGATACTTAAATAAAATTCCCATAACATGGCAAGCAAAACGTGCAGTGACCAGAATGGTCATAGATATGGGGGTATGAGACGGCTGATGTAATCGAAAATGATTGTGAAGAGACTTGTTGAATTTTTTTCCGAAGTCGATTCAGAAAAATATGAGAAATTTGTGAATCATCAGTTTTTAATAAAAATGAAGTCGTGAAGATGCATATTTTCAGTGTTGCTTGAACATATCCCAATTTTCTTTGAAATACTGTCTTCAAGTGGGACGCAGAAACATTTCTGACAAATCAGAAAATGACATAATCTTTCTTTGAACTGTTTAATAATTCAAATTCAACCAAAGAAAAACCTGAATGGTATTGTTGGAAATATGCTCTGAATAAATTGCACAAGCTTGACGTTTAACAGACTTGCTAAAATGCCCTCTCTTATGGATTTCTTATTGTCTTATAGGCTCACTAAGTTCAAGAAGTCCAAGTTTTTTGCAAAACTCATCGCATAGCAAAATCGCCGTAATCTGTTACCAACGCCAATTCTGCATCAGCTGATGGATGGTATAAATGATTGACAATGAATGTACAAATTTGAATTATGAACTGTAATGAATGCAAAATTGATTATAAAATAGCAAGCTAACGAATTTGAAATGAACCGAAAAACGTTTGGAATTAAAAATACAATTATATTTTCTTCAGTTGAGTGTGATATAAATATTTTATCTATTGCTTAATTTTTAAAGCTATCTGAAAGTTTATTACCTTGCAAATAAATGTGATGTCGTGCAGGAATTCAATCTTATGGTGTAAATTCCAGTTACAGTAGGTTTTTTGAATTTTTCAAATGATGAGTATGTGGCAAGTGAATGTCAGGGCCTGTAGCCAAGTAACCACAGTACAAAAAGTATACCCGAGTATCGTAGATGCTATCTGGCTTATGAAACTTGCGACATAAGGATCGTGAAATTTGCGATGGAAAATACTTTGAGGCATGGAAATTCATAACACATTAACATTTTTTGAAATGTATTCTTAATCACATTTTGAAGCTTGAAAATTCACACGCACATACGGTAATACTTTAATTTAAATGTTTTTAAATTTCAAATATTTCTAAAATGAATAGATTTTTCTATTGGCCCACTCTCCCTATATATATGTAGGATATCCCACAGAACTATTTTAATTAACCAACATCTGCCTTCATCTTGTTTTGTCAACAACCGATGATATATGAAATCCAAAGCAAGAGTTGAAAAGGTTAGATCATTTCCCAGAGGACAATAAATTTTAATTAGTTTAGCATTCGAGAACAACGCCATCTATCGGTATTTTGAAAGTCTGTCCCAATTAATTTTAAGGCAGAGGCCCCACTAACTTTCGTCAAGAAAAGACGACTGTCTTCACGCGTCAGTGATTCCCGTAAAGCTCAGCGGCTACGCGGTAATATATATTTTCAGTCATAATGTTTCCCTACCTCTAACGTCCTCCTAGAGGAAATAATCTAACTTTCTGATTATCAAATATCTCCATGTTTTAACTCTTTTTAATGCTTCCCAGTAATTATTCCCCTTTTAACTCTAAATAAATTCTTTTATTTTTTCTAAAGAAGTCTCTTCATCCTTCGTTTGCATTATTTTAATCTTGGTTTAGAAACTAACCCGTAAATATTAAAAAAACCCCTAGACATCACGCCACTAAAACCCTGCTATCTGAAGAGTCTAATTTTTTTCGAAGATTTATTTAGACTCCCACATATATAATCTTGTTCAGATTTTAAATCACTGATGAAATACAGTTTATTCATCCAACCGAGTTGAGTAAATTTTTAAACTTGTAGTAAATGTAGTAAATAAACTTGTAGTAAACTTGAAAAGACTGTAGTAACATCAGATGTTACTACAGTCTCTTCAAAAATTAATTCATTAATTTCTCTATTAATTAAAAACTAATTTTCTCGCCTTTATAGTAGTTGCCATTGTTAGGTCGGGATAGCCTGGTGGGCAGCGCGTTGGATTCGCATCCCTTGTGCTGCGAGTTCGAACATGGTCGTGAAGTTCTCAAAGTCGAGAGTTATACCAGTAGGGGTACTGAGTCAAAGGTGATCATTATTTGGGTTCTCTGGGAGCCAAAATCTCAGAAGCTACTGCATCCCTCCTTACATTGTAAAGGGGAACAACAATTGTAATTATTTAATAAAAAATAACTAAAATAAAATCATTTCTAAATTTTTTCCTAATATCCAAATTAGGAATTGATTTTAAAATTGTATTTTTATTACTTGTTAATTGTATTTTTATTACGTCTTTATAATTGTTTACATCCATTTGTAATTATTACTCTTTTAATTAACTGTTAAAATATTTCAGACACTAAGCAACCACTTTTATCTTCGATTATTATTTATACAAAATTAAGCTCAGGAAACGAATTTTTCGATGGATCATCGGCTACGGATGACTGTGTTAGCCGTCCAATCAGAAACCCATAGACAAAGAAAATAAATGAAAAAAGCATTTGATTTCCGTGTCTGATCAATATGGTAATTATAAAGTGCTTAAACACTAGGTTTCAGATGTTGAACAATGAAAGTTTATTGTTCAATTTTAATAAATTTCATTCACATTTACTAATTTTTAGAAAAATTTGATGAAAAATTGAATTTTAAAATCTATTTCTAGATCGAATGGATATAAATTCATAGTTTAACTACGCAAAGACTATATTTGGTCATGTTTTAAATGTAGTGTTGCTTAAATATATTGAATGTTATTCATTTACTTTATTATTTTTCTTTTTAAGAATTGTTCGTACAATTTAACTTTGATCGAGCTGATCAGTTTTCAGTGGTTTCAAAGTGAGAATAAGTTAAAAATATATATTTATGTGCTGAGCTGTTATACTTTGAACCCTGTTGTCTTGACTCTTCTTGTTAAAGGATCTAAGTTTCATATTAAATTTCAAAGATGTGTACTATTGATAAAATTTGTAATTTTTTTGTGAAACTTGCTAACTTTGAATGCAAAACATATGTCTATTTGTGAGTTTTGAATGAATTTGATATCTTGATTGACATTATTGGAAAAATTATTCTTTTGAATACTGCTTTTAAATACTTTTTATTAAAGTTCTAAATCTTTTTTTAATTTCTATATTTCATTTTTAATTATGTTGTGATTATATTGTATAAACTGTAATCTTTCAATTATATAAAGATTGTAGAATATTGAAATCGATTTTTTCGTTAATTTATAGTCAGTTGGAGCTCATTTACTAATTTAATCAAATTAATATAATAGATTAAATCTGTATAGTGTCATCGATCATTCAAAAGTGTAAATTTCAAATCCTCATCCCATCAAGGAATGCTTATGATTGTGGAATTTTTTAATCGATTTAACATAAATCTAATAAATATGTAAATATAAGAGTATTCTGGATTATGTATACTGGTATTATAATTTGCTTAAATATTTTACCAATGTCACTGATACAAGTAATTGATATTTTCTTGTTTGATTCGATTTATATTAATATTTAAAGTGTTTATCTAGATGTTTTACCTGGAGAATTTGTGAAATCTCTTCAAATAAGTGTATAAAGGCATTGTAACTATAATTGTTTTGTTAATCTAATTTTAGCTTCTGTGTTACAAACTTTTAAATAAAATCTTGTTTCGTGAACTTATTGCATTTCATTTTTCAATTCTTACGATTGGCTCACATTCTCCCTATATATGTATATATCTTGTTCAAATTTTCAATCGTTAATAAAATATTGTTTATTCATTCGATCAAGTTCAAATAATTTTTGTAAAACTTGTAGCGGATGTCATTTGATGTTAATACAGTTTTTTTTTCAAATATTAATTCATTAAAATAACTTTCTCGCTTTTATGGTAATTCTTTATAGTAGTTGTAATGGGATATATAAAAATCCTTAATAAATACTTTCTATTCATCCTATCAAGTTCAAAAAAAATTGTTAAACTTGTAGTAGATGATACTCGCTGTTAGTACAGTTTTTTCAAATTTTAATTCAGTTTTTCATTATTTTCAAAAACTTTCTCACCTTTATAATAGTTGTAATTGTTAGGTCGGGATAGCCTGGTTGGTAGGGTGTTGGAATCGCATCTCTTGTGCTGCGAGTTCGAATCTGGTCGCAAAGTTCTCCATGTCGAGAGTAATACAACTGAGGAAATTGAGTCAAAGGTGATCGTTATCGTGTGATCAGGGGTCCATACACTCAAAAGCTACCGCACCTCTCCTATTATTAAGCGAAGCACGAGACCAACAATTGTAATTATTTAATAAAAAGTAACTAAAATGAAAACAAAACTTTCCTAACTTACATTTTTCCTAATATCCAAAGTAGGAATTAATTTTAAAGAATTGTTTTTAATATTACATGTTAATTGGTAAGCTGCAAAATTTATCCCAGGTAGCACATCCTGTAGAATAATATTGGACAATATTGTGAGATATATGATAATAAACAACATTCCACAATATTAAACATTATTGCGAATATTGATCAATATTGTACAATATTTGTGTGCTACTAGGGATACAAATATTTATATAACTATATTAACTTACTACAATTTTCCAAAATTTCATAATCACTGAAGATTATAAATAAAAAGGTGGATGCCCAATGCTGTTTTAAATATTTCATTATTTTAGAACAGAAAACATTCAATGAATAGTTACAATTAATTCTTCAAGTCATTTTAGTATTTTGTTAAAATTTGATCATCAGATCACTGTAACTTGTAATCTGAAATAGATATTTCAATCCAAGTCGACAAATGAAATATCACAAAAGAAGGTGGCTGTGACAACGATAATGTCAAACTAAACAGAAATAAAGTAAGGAGAAATTTTTGAACGGCAGGCAAAAGAATGCTTAATAACTTGTCATCGAAGTTTTAGTTACACCGTTAGATGTCGGAACTGAATAACACTGCCTTTCAAATATGCGCATACATTAATTATAAACACTTTCTAGTATAGCAATACAATTCTGCATGTATTTAATAGAGATACTTATTTAAATTCCCTAATTGTCCTTTTAAAAGAAATTAAGATAGAATAAGTAATTGGCAGTAGAGAATTGCAGTAATTTTAATTTAGTTCTAGATCTAGCAAGAAGATAAGTTAAATTCCTTATGGTGTAGTTCAAGATAATTCTTATTAAATAATGATTGTATTTTTTAAAAATGTGTGTGTGATACAAAAAATATAGTTCATGGCCGTTAAATGATGTTATACATTTACTTCTCCAACAATATAATATATTTTTAACAAGGTGAGTTTGAAATAAACGTAGTTGCAATAACTCGGGAATTTTCTTCAAATTATGTTTGTTTTCTATTGTTTTTTTTTATTTATAGTTAAACTAATTTTATTTTGAATTTTAACCCCTCTCCACAATTTCTCGTTAAATTTATTAATTTCGATAAAGAAAACTAATTGAGATCTAAAGACAATTAACAAAAATGACTTCAAGGCGTGTTTTGAAGACTGGAAAAAATATTAGAAGTCGGCATGGTAGTAAACGAAGATTATTTTGAAGGTACAATAACTTTTTTTTCTTTAATGCTAGTTCTCAGGGCACTCTTTAAATCCAGTAGCATTGAATAAATTTTTATTGCGTCGACTTATTACATAAATTCTTTAAATGTGCTACATTCTAATTTATCGGACAAAAATTCTACAAAGTTTTTCCCTCTTTTAGCGATACTAAGTGGTTTGCACATACTGTGGAAACTTTCTTATACTCAAAGGTCTCTGACTTTTGTTTTGGTCTAACGCCGTTCGAAATATCGCTAAAGTTACGCTTAATCAATTTTTTCTCTGTTTTATCTCTAGATAACAAAAAATATACGAATGGAAGATTTCAAAATTAATCGAATCAATTCAGTCCTTCCCTTCTAATTCCTTCATAATTAGCATGTTTGATAATTTTAGTTAACTTTAGATAATGAATTGGAAGGCTTTATTTTCCCTATGCAACAATCTTTTCATTTATACTCACTCAGCAGTGTTTTATATACCATGACAAGTATTCACCTTTTTTCTTCAATTTTATTTATAAATGGCATGAATGCATTTTAATGAAGTGAGTGTTTTTTGAATTGCATATTAAATTCAAAATTAAAGCACTTTTAAAAGGTAACTGAAAGGAAGAAGGATAGAGTAGAAAAATATATGGTTCTATTTCTTCATTTATATATTAAATTTATTTATTGCATGATAAATTAAATATTAACTTGAACATGATTGTGAGATCTCAATAGAAGGCTCAATATGCAGTACAAGACGTCTGAAGCTTCTGCAATCCTTCAATCTATTCTCGAAATTATAAATTTTAATTCCTTACAAATGTGTTTTTTTTTAAAAAAATCCACTCCTATCGGATTAATTCAGTGGAAAGAAATAAGAACTTTTGACGTAATATTTAAAAGTGTTTTTTTTATTAAATCACAGGTATGTTCATATCAAAGAAAACATGAATGGAAGCAAATAAGTAATTTTTCGATTCCACTCAATTTGATGATTGAAATACGATCTAAAACAGAACATAAATTCAAAAGAAGCATTAATAATAGTTAGCATGGTTTCATTTTGGTAAGTGTAGACAGAAACAGCAGAAAAAAAATGGGTGAAAAGGGGATCATTTACTCTAATCATTATAACTACAACTTTGAGGTTTTTGTGTTGAAACCTCAAAGATTAATTCTGAATTCCTAAATGAATTTTCGATCATTCGATTAGAGATGAAGAACAAATTACGGGCATTTCTTTTTACAAATCGTAGTCAGATATCCACCTACGATATACAATTGTTATTTTTTTAAATTTATCTAGATAGCTTATTTCTTTTAAGTAAGAAATGCGATTATCAATTATTTAAGAAATAAATGAGTGCAAAAAAATTAACGTTTTTTTTTTCTTCTTTTTTTTAAAAAAATTTTGCTTTAACTGTTGTCTAGCACTAATATCAAGTTTTCCTGGTCATTCAGATTAAATACATTCCGTTTCGTAATAAAAGAGCTTAAAAAATATCAAATATTAATTTTGGCATTCTAAGATGTGTAAAGTAGTAAGGTCTTTCTTAGATTTCTTTAAATAATTTTGAAATTTGATAAGAATAATTTACCAGTTAAGATTACTAAAAAACAATCGCATTCATTTGTTTAATTTAACTAGAGAAAACAAAAGTATTTATTTCTTTGGAGAATTATTAACACCACTTTAAGTTCTCTTGAATAAAGTCTCTCTCTCCTTTAGGTAGAAGATTAAAATTAAATCGGATATAAATCTAGTACGGCAATGTGTAGAAAAGAATTGTTGGTGATGTATGGCAACTCCGGTTTGTTTGTTTTCCTTTCGTTTCGGACTGACAGATATTTTATTCGAAATTTAAATTCGTGCAGATCCTTATTAACTATCAAATTGTCTTGAATCGAAGCTAAATAATTAGTCAATCAACTTCAATATTAATATCACTCTTAACCTGTTTATAAAAAGTGATTAGGATTTCTTTAAGAATTACATAGAATGTTTTATAAAATTCGTCTTTACGTTACATATTAATATCCTTTGAAATAAGTCATTTCTTTCATTGATTCCAATATATATCAACCTAAGTAAGTAATTTTAGTTTTTCGTGTTTTATCATGAATTTTTGAAATTCTTAATTGAATGCAAGTTATATTGTAAAAATAATTTTGTCTTGAAAATTTTGCTTGTTCGCAGTTTATAAAGTACGTTTTCACTCATATTCTTTGCTAAATGAAAATTATTATAGATATTTACTTTGAAAATTATTTATAGATATTTTTTTAAATGTAAGCACATTTTATTATGCGTTTCTTCTTAATCTTTCAGTATCAGGTGATGTATAAAGCTCTGTTAATTCAAATAAGAAACAGGAAATAAAAATTAATTTATGAATTTTTTTTAGAAAGAAATAATTAAAAATATTAGTAACATTCAATTAGTACAAAAAATTAGTAACAATTGATTTTTATGTAGCATGAATATAGTTGCAGAATAAAGAAATTAATTTTCAGATGACTTAAAAAGTAATATCTGAAAGATTTTTTTTTTTTGCCTTCCTTTGTTATTTGGTATTGAAAATATATTATAATTAAAAAGTTTATAAAGTAGAATTCTCCTTTACATATTATTATAACCTAAGAAAGACTAACTTGATTTGTTTGCAAAATAAATGAATATTTTAAAAAATTGAATTTTAAGCAATAAAAACTTATTTACATTTGGTATTGGATTTTATTTATCTTGTTTTAATTTTTAAATAATCAACTTTATACAGACTATATAAAAATTATTTTTACTCTGAATGCAAGAGTTGAATCTTTTTTTTTTTTTTGTGATCCATTTATTTATTTATTTTTATTCTTTTCAGTTGAAAAATAAGTTCTTGAAACTAGAATTTTAATGGAGAGAATAAAAAAGAAAGAATCGCTTCAAATTTTAGAAATTCATGAAACTGTGGTATCTAATAAGTACTCTAGTACACTTTATTTATTTATTCCATACAAATTTCTTTCTTTTTCAATTATAGTTTTGGTTAGATGATGATGTCATGACATTTGTTCTGAATGCAGTGTTACATTAAGGCGACAATGTCCTAAGGAGAAAATAATAATTATAATAAAACAGTTTATCATAAAATTTAGTTTTTCTTCTTATTTTTTTTTCAAAGACTTTATCTTCTACATGTATAATTTTTACTTATTTAAAATATTTTGCTTTTAACATTGTGTACCGTCTCAGTTAATTTAATATGTTTGTGCATTGTATTAACATTTTGTATTTTTGTACTATTTAATAAAATTTCAGCTATCTGTCATTATATTAAGTGCTTGATATTGTAGGATGAGAAAGACTTATGTTGCTTTGATATATTTTATGTCTTTAATTTACTTTTTTTTTTAGCCAGCCGATATTATTTTAGAAAGAGAGGGTATCTATAAAATTATTCAGCATTTATCAATCAATTACTCCTTTATTATTTAATGTTTAATGTATTGTAGTTTTCCTACAAAACACTTTATAATTCATATCTGCATTTTTTTTATAGACAATAGCTTTCTAGAGTCTTATTTTATCAACTTTGTAGTAGATTTGCAACTTATTCTGAGGATTGTTTTGAGATCCACATTTTGAATTGTGATTCTGTGAACAGAATGACACTTAAATAAACTTTTTATTATTGCTATTATTTTAATTTATACTACATTTGCATAAAAATTATTCTTCATTTGTTCAAATAGTGTAGATTTTTAATATGGTATTGCTTTAAAATTTCATTTCTTCTTATAGATCAAATTGTTTTTACTTAAGTAAATAATCTGATTCGTTATGCTAGTCTATTTCCCATTTAAGTTGAATTATTGAAAAAGTGATGTTTTTCTTTGTACGGGTTATTTCTCTCCCTCCTTTTTTTTTGAATTTCTGTTATAATATTTTTCTAATAAGTATAAAAAAAATATCTGATTCTTTTATCACCATATTAAATTCTGCAAGAGCTTTTTAAGGTAGTGTAACTTTTGAGTGGCTTTTTTTCCTTCTCAAGATTTTAAAATGAATTGAATAATTAAAAAAAACCTTATCATTATTCAATTTAATTATTATTTTTCAATTTTATTTTTATTTTTATATTAGCAGTTTTAAGTTACAAGCGAAATAATAAAACATTTATCTGTCAGTCACTATCAAGACAATATTTTCCATCAATGTAGTATAAAAAAATATAAATTTTAGAAATAATCAATTTCAAACAAAATAGTTTTCAAAACTCCTTTACTGCTATCTAAATGTTCCACAATAGGATTTCCAAAGGAAGCCGAAAAAACAAGTCAATCATACAATTAATAAAAAAACAAAACAAAAAAAAAATGAGAATTCAAAAGTTTAAATGGCATTCATTTTTTGTATAAATTCTTATTATATATAATGATCCTGGCAACATTGGGGAAAAATTCTTGTTTTTCCAGAAGCTGCTGAATCTGTTTAATTAATCTCACTTTGGATTGTTCATAGAATGTACATTTCTATAGCAATATTTTTAAAAATTTCTTAGAACTCGAATAAAAATTGTTTATATAAATATTTATCTTTGTTTTAATATGTTGTGGGGCAATGTGGCAGTCTCACCATTATATTACTTACATAATTAATATTTTCAAAAATGTTATTAATCATATCTTTTGTGACAAATGAATTTTTGATGTACTAGAAACTTGATTTCAACCAATTTATCTTTATCATTTATACTTAAATATGTCATTAATTTTAAATATTACTGTACCAAAAAATTTTAAGGAATGTTTTATAGAAGTAATATTGTATGAATTTGTCATTTACTTTGTTATTAAAATGTATGTATTTTTTATGTAGGTTCCAATCATAATTTATAATGGATATGAAACCAACTACCAAACTGTTGGGCTGGAGTGCAAAATACATTAGCACTTTCCAAGGAATATTAAATTTTTGTGAAATTGTAAGTATTTTTTCAGCTAATTCAACCAGTCAGATATAGTGGAGACTTTTAACAGCAGTATAAATTCACATAATTAGTTTTTTTTTAAAGTTTTTTTTTGTCCAATTGTAAAATTATAACTTGGTAAGAAGATTTTGCATTCATAATCTTGATTTAACCTGTGTATTATCAGATTTGAGAGACTGTTTTAAATAAAAATTATCTTTATAGAATATATAGTAGTTCCAATAGTGCAATGTTTCCTAGAATGTAAGTTCATTTTATAACCTCTTCTTTGCTAACTTCTTCACTGTTCAAATTAACATTATGTTTTTTACTAATTGTTTTTAATAATTAGCTGCATTACCAGAATAATGGGATCTGCTCAATTTTATAAAGGATAATTGGATCTGCGCAATTTTATTTAATTCTCTTATGCAAAACTTTATTCATAGTTCCTTTAACAAAACTTTTTTAAAAAATAAAAATGTCATAGACATTTACTTTGTTGTTGCATACATGTTATTTGTCTTTAGGATGTCATATATAAGAACTTCACTAAAGATAATTAATCACATTTGATTACAAATGAATTATCTTCATCATTTAATTATAAAATGTCTAATGTAATAACTTCACTTTCTTAAATAAAATGCAGCATTGATTCTTGTGTTTAAGAATTGTTGAATGATTTGCTAAAACAAGCAGCCTTCAGTAATCAACCAAATTAAAAATATTCATTTAGTACATCATATAACATACAATAAAACATATAATACTTAATGGAATTATTATTTTTTTACATCTCTTCCACAGTAGCAAACAACATTTTGATTGGTTAACTAGATGTATAAAATGAAAATTAGAGAGCCATTGTATCCAAAAAAATCATCAAAATGTCCTTTTATTGACTGATATAATAGCTTGAATAATACCAAATGTTCCTGCAAAATTGCATATAAACAATTTTCAATGCTTGACAAAAAAAATTTGTCTCACTCACTTTTCAGATCCTTAAAAAAAAAAAAAAAAAAAAAAAAGCTGATAAATACTAATTTTTGAGACAATTCTTTTTGAAATCATTTTAAGTATTAATTTAAAGAAATTTACAAATGCAACATTTCAGTTTGACACATTTTTACTTGTTAAATGTTGTTTATTTTTATTTAAAAAGAAAAATAAACATAGATTAGGTCATTATTTTTGCATTTTATATATGTAAAAATCAATGCCTTTATAATGGACATAAAAGTGTAAAAAGATTTGTCCATGTCCTGAATTCATATTAAGACCAGATTTTGGGCTTGGAATCATCTTTATAATATATATGAATTCTTTTTAAAATAAATAAAATTTAGGTAAGTTTCATCTTTTCTTTTATACATTTAATATGCAAGTACAGTATTTAGTTATAGTATCTTCTTGCATTTTTTAAGGTAAGCAGTTTCAAAATAGTTCATAATAAGTGAAAGCAGCAGACTATTCTATTGATGTTATATCATACTATTTGAGAGATTGAAAGTTTAAATGAATATTTCTAAAAGCCATTCTTTTGATCATTTACTTTTTTTAAAAATTGAAGTTCGATTTAGAATGTTTTATAAATGCTTTGAAATACATTTATTAAATAAGCTATAAATAAAATTGGCTGTAAAATGTGTTTCAATTTTTTTAAAAAAATTAAAGTAATATATTTAATTTTTTTTTGTGTGTTTATTAATGAAAATAATGAAAAGTCAGGAATTTAAAATTTTTGATGTTTATTATGAGGTCAACTTATATTAAAAGTGTATATTTAAAGATTTCTTAAGGATTATTTTAAAGTTAAAGCATTATAGAAAATTTAAATTTTTGAAATATCTAACAATAAATCTGAGTTTGTTAAGTGCTAGTTTCTGAATATTACACTACATAAAATAATATTGAAATTTAATTAAAATTTAATTCTACAAATTTAAGAATTCTTTAAATTGTACCCTGTTATCTTAATTGGTTTTGGATTTTAAAAATAATTTCTTTTCTATTTTTTTATCTCGTGATTTTAAATTGAAGATCAGAGATTCCCTCTTTGTAATGCTTAGTTTGAACTTAAAAGGAATAATTGATCTTCATTCAGTTGTCATTTTTAACTTACAGGCTGAATTTTTATAAACTTTGGATCAAAAGAAAATTTTTGTGTGTTATAAATTTAGAAAAAAGAAAAATATTGAATTATTTGCAATTTTTTAATGCAATTCACTTGACTTTTCATTAGCAACTGCAGTTATTTTTTTGGATGATTTAATTTTCATGTGATGTATATAATGACATGTAGTTACATCAATCTGAATATCATGTATTTAATTATAATTTTATATGTACTTCCTTTTGAATATTTACTAATAATACTTCTTTCAAATTTACCATATATATATAAAGTATTATGATTTTTAAAAAAAGAAATTATATAATGAATTAACTATTTAGGAAATGTAATATATTATGATTTAATATCCATTGTATCATTAAAACTAAAATTGAATAATTAGTGATCATAGTTTGTTATATATATATTTACTGATACATAGCAAATTGAGAATTTAAATATTGCTATAAATCAATGTTAAAATAGTAAAGGAATTTAGAATGTTGAACCCTTTGTATTCTTGCATTGAGTATGATTTACAATTTTTAATAGTACATACTCTTTACATTTTGAATAAATTTTACTAGTTTCAAAAATCACGTAAATACAAAACGATTCAGAATAGATTTTAAGGATTTTATTTTAAACTTTCTTTTCACCTGATTATTGGTTTTGAAGTATTTTATGATGTCATAAACTGTTTAATGACATCTATGAACAATGTCTGATATTTATGACAAATAAAACTCAGTTAAGAAATTCCCCTGAACAATTATAATGCTAACCATTAAGGTGGTTGTGATTTTTACTGAGAATTGCAATTATTTGGTGTTTAGTTGTTAGATGTTCAAGTTGGGCTTGTAGAATATTTTTTTCACAAATTTTACTTTATGTTTAAATTTTTAATTGTAATTTATAAATTGGCATTATTTGGTTTAGTTTTTAGCTGTACAGTAAGTTCCCTGTTAAGAAAACTTTTCCATACTTTTTTAAATTCCTTTTAGTTAAAATATTTTAGCTGAACAAGTTTCTTTCTTAAGGTGTCCGAGTTTGGTCTGTAGCGACTGTATATATAATACAGCTGTCAAATTACTGAACTGATAGTTCTATTCTCTCCTGAAAAAAATGCTTGTTTACTTATTTTTACCTTCTGAAAATTGTTAAATGTACAAATTCCTTTCAAAGTAACATTAAATAAGTAATATTTGCTTTTGATTCTTTTTTCATTTTTGTATATATTATGCATTATTTCTGTTGCATTCTCAGATCTCATATTGTGTTATATCTAAACTGTTATTGAGAAGGGTTTTTTTTAAATAGAATTATTTTGCATGAGCTAATTTTAATTAAAAGTTCCAATGCAATAACATAACATTGTTTCAAGCCTAGACATGTAATTTTATTTGGTAATATACAAACAATGTGTTTGGAGATTTAAAAAAATAATAATAAAGAACATTATTTTCAGCCAACTAATCTAATTTAGTTGACATGTGCAGGAAACTCAAATGAATAATTTGTTCATTGGATATATTTCAGTAATAGACAAAATATTGTGACAGTAGTATTGTGTAGTGTTCAGAATATGATTTATACAATTTAGAATTCTAATTAATATACTATAATTAATTATTAGAATATTAATTAAAATAGACTGTGCTTCCTGCATTATATGTGTATTTTCTGGATAAAATGACTTTTATTAACTTCGCCAATTTTCTCACTGATAAATTTGTTTGAATTTAATTATTGCAGCCTGTTTATAATTAATTTTGAAAGTATTTTTTTAATCAAAGAAAAAAATTTGTACCACAATGAAATTACTATTATTAAAGACTTTTTTCTTTCAAGCAATACAAAATTTTAATGAAATAAATATTTGTAGAGTTATTAGCAAAAAAACAGCAAAAGTTGAATGAAATATTTTGGTGATGAAATTAAGTTTAAAAATAGAACAGTTTACCTAAAAATACATTTCAGAATGATATGTTCTATTTTCAAGTTTATGTGAATATTTGCATATGATTAATTAATATAATCAATAATTAAATAATTTAATAAGGTTGGTGATGTGGGGGTTTAGCATACAAAAGTTTTATCTGCATTTACTAATGTTATCATTCATTATTTGTGTATCATTTTCAAAGAAAATAATTTTTCTCTTTGCATTTGCAGGTAATATCTTATGTAAGCATTCAGTTACTGAAAGATACCTGCAGGCCAGCATACTCTTCAACCACAGGAGGATTTGTTGGTAGTGCACAAGAAACTTATTTCTACCTCAGCTCCTGTGCCTGTGTGGTTATCACATGTATATTGCTGTTTTCTTTCCTCATATCACACCTCTCTTGTATCATGATGGAAAGAACTATTTTAGTAAGTTATGAATTAGTTCATTAGTTACTAGTTTTTATCATTATTCTGCCATTGCTTGTAAAATAATTAGATAAATAAATAACTGTGGTCAAATGTCATTTGTCCCATACTTTTTTTTAATCATAATAATTATTTATGTGTCTTATTTTACAACTATTGCTTGTTATTTAAGAAATAACACCTTAGTTCATTGACACTGATAACATTCCTAGTTTTTTAAAAACTTATTATGCTGTGAGAAAGCCTGCTCATAGAAGAAGGTTTAAATTTTTCTTTACTAGATTCAATAAAAATTTTAAACTGATATTTGATGAATACTTCTTAACTTAATTTTTTCACACTAATTTATTAAAATTCAAGCCATAAATTTTAAACTAATTCTAAATTAGCAAAAAACTGATTTTTGATTGAATAATTTCAAATTTTGGAAGAAACGTTTAGAACTGGACACTAAAATTTCAGCTTTTATTATTATACATTGAATATACATATCTTAAAGGTTTAAACTGCGAGTCCTAAATTATATTTTCATGCATTCATTAAATTTAGTGCTGAAATATTTTGGTGGTTTTGGACATTTTAAAGCTGTTAAATCTGTAAAAGAGTTGGTTTACTATTAAAATTTGTTATAAGTAATACTTTTATTTATATAAACTTATATTGATATCATAGTTTTATGTTTGTAAATGTTTTGTTTTCTATTAATAAATAATGTTTATTGTTTTTGTCAAGGTGGTCAATTTTATTTTTGTCACAGTATTTGAATCAATCTATTACAAATCACTATGTATGCATTTAAAAATATATATATATTCTGATATAAAAGTGGGAGTGAAAATCTTTCTTTGGAATTAATATCTAAGGAAAGCAGTTTATTTTTAAATCTTAATTTTAGTATTACCAGAAATATGCAATTGAATATTTTGATGGACGAGTTTGAATTTCAATCATAATATTAAAAATATCGTTAGAGATATATCAAAATAAAATTTTATTGAAAATAAAAAATAATCACTTGGAAAGGTAATTGTTAACATTAGATAGTTATTTTTTTTTATTTCAATGATAATGCAAAAACCTTTTTGAAAAGTTAATAGTTTATAATGATATCAACATCTGCTTCCAAAAGCAAATAATAGTTATTATTTACCTAATGATAATTAGCTTTATTTTTATTCTTGATTAAACCTTATTTTTGATGCAAATTTTTTACATGTTTCGATGTGAATTTCAGTTATAAACTGATAGTTCTTCCTAGGGTTTCTAATTATATTTTGCAGTTCCATTAATTAGCTAAGCAAAACATAGATTTAAGAGCATAATAAAAAATTTTAATAAGGTAAACATTTGTATAACAATTTGCTTACATTTGACAATAAGTAATAAAAATGATTTATTTCGTTTGGGCCAATAAATATATTTTTGAATAAATAAATAAATAAATAAATAATAGAATTCCTGCTACTAATATTTGTTTTAGAGTAAATTTCATGCATGAACATTTTAAACAAAAGAAAATTCTACTTTTCAGTGTCCAAGTTTAATAAAGTTATGAAATTTTGAATTTCAATATTTTAGACTATTTAGAGCATTTTAAAGAGGAGATTCAAGGAGATGTCATTTAATGCTGCAGAATTAATGCATGGGAAAAGAATGCAGGAAACATGTTTCCTTAATTGATCATAAATAGATTGATTACCTTTATATATATATATAGATATATATAATACACACCTAAAAATTTTTTTTCACTTTTTTTATTGTTTTGATTAAAAGCTTCCTGGAGATAGATTTCATTTCAAATTTTGAATTGGCAAACCATTATCAGTATCAATTCAACTTAGACTGAAGATTTTCTGTTTTGAATTTCTGCCCTTTCCATGTTTTTGCTGAGAAAGAATATAATAGTTTAACTACAGCTTAATAAAATATTTTTCTTAAGAATTTTTAATTTGCATACTTTCAGTGCCGTTCTTTGCTTTGAAGTTTTAAAATTTTTCTTTTTCTTTTATTGTTTTTATTACAATATTTCTTATTTTTTTTCTTTTAGTATCAAAACACAAATTCAATCATGATTGTATATTGTGAAATTATTTATGTTTTTAATTATTAAAATTGAATTATTTATTTAATGGTTATTTATTATAAGTTAGAAATTTTTTAAATTTATTATTTTTTAGATTCCATTATTATTTTTTATATACCATTTTTCTTTGTTTTCTTTTATTTTTATAAGTACTTTTTATTCTCTATAAAGTATGCTTTATGCTATAGCATAGTTGTGTTGTTGCAACAGCACAGCTAAGTCATACTTCACGATAAAAGTGAATTATATTTTTTAGTGTGTCAGGTTGAAATTCGCTACTCTTAAATGCAAATTTCCCCAATGTAAATCTGTAAATTTTGTTCCAATGTAACAATTTGAGTGTTTGAAATTTCTTTTTGTTATTGTTTTTGACAGTGTGTGATGTTCTGGTCCACTTGCTGCCTGCTGTCTTTCTTCACAAGCATTGCCTTATTTCTGTATGTGAATGCCTCAAATTCTATAGAAATGTTTGGGTATTCTCATAAAGTTGCTGCTGCTGTAAGTTACATTAAAAAATATAAATAATTTCACATTTAAATCTGATATTTTAGTATGGCTTAGTCTTATGATTTTATATTTAAGTGGTACATGAAGGAAATATTAATACAATGAAGAAGTAGATGCTGGTTTAAATGTTAAGCTATTTTATAAAAGAGTGTCAGTGGTTCAAATCCTGTTAGCTTTGAACTACTAGCATTCTTTATTATGTCCTTTTATATTCTTTCAACCTATGGAAAATTATTTTCGAACTTCAGAAAGTATTTTGATTTAATCCAATATATTATCTTTGTTCACATTTTATGTGTGAAGCAATAAATGTCACAGAGAATGTGAATAAAAAAGATGAAAATATTAATTGCAAATTGAACACTTTTAAACTGAGGGAATCCCTAAATTTTTGTTAATTCTACACCTTAATGGAACTTTAGATATTCTGGCAGTTTTATTTCCAGATAGTGGAAGTTATAGCCATTAGTTTTTCAATTGTGGACAAAATATTAAAGGCTACATGATTCATAAATTAAAGTAGTAGTAGTTTCATTTTTAAAAATTAAGTGACATTACAAAGAATTTGTTTTAAGCATATAGGCAAACTGATTTTATATATAAAATTTGGGCTCCATTCAAAATTTCAGAAGTCTTGTTGTTGCAAGAGCACAACAGAGAAAACCAAAAATCTGCATCATAATGCAGTACCAAATATAAATTACTGATTTAGTAATCTGTAGAGAGATTCTTAATAAAATGCAATCCATGTAACTAATTAAGGAAACTGAAGTTTATTAAGTAAAATATTTTGAATATGTTATTGAAAAAAAAAAGAAAAAGAATGATCACATAAAAAAATATTTATATACTCTTTATGAAAAAGCTTTCAGATATTGAATCAGTTTTTGTCAATTTTTTTTTCTACTGAAATGAACATTAAATATTCAACTTTGCAATCTGCAATATTTTGTTAAACTTTAGCTGTTTCTTTTAGCTAAATTTAAAAAAGAGAAGAAATGGAAATTACAAGTGTTATTTATTTTATAGCCCTTTAGCAGATTTATATCGGAAATGAGGAAATCTTTCGTAATAAATTACTTCTTTTGGATAGATTAATTTATTTTGTCTTTGTCAGACAAAATTACAAATATTAGAGGTGAATGGACAGAAATAAGAACTTAACTATTATATTTAAAACAGTTAAAGAATAGTTTGCCAAATATATAATAATATAAAAATAGTGTGCTAATAATAGCCAAAAATAGTTCAACACATATAATAAACTAATAATAAAAATAAGTTATGTTACTGCCATAATATTTATTGCCTAATTGGACGATTGAACCTATTAGTTAAAAAAATAACTTATTTTGTTATCTTGATTTCACAGGAATTCTGGTATTATTTAAATGAAATTACAGTTTTTAATTTAGTTATATTTATTTTGAATATTAAATTCTAATTGTTTTTGAAGTGCCATTTTTTCTCAACTTTTGATTAGTTGGATAAAAAAATGATACAACTATCAGTCTACTACTTGTTATGATGTATTAAATAAAAGTATTATTAATAATATTTTCATACAGAAGATATAAAAAATCCATAATTATTTCTATATTGGTGTTTAAGTAAATAATAGAATAATTTGTTAAAAAGAAAGTTCATTATTTTATTAAAATACTAGAAATTATTATAATATACAAAGTTAACAATAACTGTGATTTGTCATTCAGCATTTTCCCTCCCATACAGTAACAGTGAAGTTTATTACATTTTAAGGGATACTTTTCAGGAAAAAATTGATTCAATATTATTGTTAATTTTTTTTAAAAAACATATGGTTAATAATTGGATTTCAAATAGAATGACTAATTATTTCACTGTTTTTGTTTTCAAAATTTTTACTATATTTTTATTGTTTGTCAAATTAAAATTTATATTATATTTTTTTATATATAATGTTGCTGAAGCATAAAGATTTAGCAATCTATGCACATACAAGCATAGATAATTTTTCATTGTTTTAAATTCTTTTTTTTGGTATTGTAGTAATAAAAATGTATTTGCACATATGTAGTTTATGAGTTCTACATATCTAACAATACTCTGATCATTACTTGTGTAAATTTAAACAGATGTTGATTTATACGTAATTCTTATTGAAGTATTTCTTTTTATAATGAATTCTTTTATTTAAATAGCAGAACTATTAGATTAAATTCTTTTGCAAAAGTTTGTTATTTTGGTAGTTGCTTACAAATTTTTACAAGACATAATGTTTATAGTTTCTTTTTTTTCCCTTCAGCTTTGTTTTATAAATTATTACTCTTTGAATTGTAATAATTTTTTTTGCAATTTATCTTTTTCATTTAAAATAATAATTAATATATAAATGTAGGAGTTACTAAAACTATTCTGTAACAGTTCTTAATAATTGGTTACTTTTTTATTCTTATTTATTACATGCCTTTCCATTTTGCTAAGTTTACCTCTTTTACAAAGGCTAAAGAATTCATCATTTTATAACATGGTTCAGATTAGCTACAGAAATGCAAATGTTGAAAAATCAGCTGATTCATTTCACTTCATTTGGATACATATTTTGATTTGTTGAACTAATTATTAAAATAACATTTATTATCAGAATTTATCTTAGTCTGTGGAAAACATAAATTTGACTACTTTTCTCCACTTAAGTCCATTTTTATATATTCTAAGACTCATTCTATCTAAAGCCGGACAGATTTTATAAAAATTTTTGATTCTATTTATATGATTAGACTAGTTGTTTCATATATTCAACATTAAAATTTTTTAAAAAAATGAATTTTTAATTTGAAAATTTTATTTTATACTATTCTATATAAAACCAAATTAGATTATGGGTCTTATGATTTCATACTTGTTGTACAGTATATTTGTCCATAAAAATAAAAGATATTTGAATCTTTTATCTAAATCATTGTAACATGACAATGTTTTAGATATCAGTTGTGTGCCTGATTGTGTAATTATATATTAAATCCCATAATTTAATAAGAAAATTCAGCTTATAAATGTTTAATATTTAAATATAAAGTGTGTGGAAACATGGCTTTATTAGTTTGTTATAAAGTGATTTTTTTTTTGCTGTGCTGGAGCTATCAAAATATCTCCATTTATTATTTTGAATTTTATTTTGTTGCATTAGATAACTTAAAAACAAAGATGTTAGCAAATTTTTAATTAAATTTTTTTAGCTATTAAAAATGCATAGAATTCTAGTTATCACTAAAAAGATATTTAGGAAAAGAAGTTAAGTAATGTGAAAATGATGATTTAACAATATTGTATTCTAGGTTTAGTAATGAAATTATTAAGATTTATTTTAATTAATGATCTAATTAAAAATCTGAAAATCTTTTCTAATTGAAATTTTATTATTCTAGATATACTTACATAAAACTTGGTATCTCTAGATTAGAGTTCTTTATAAGCATTATGAACAGTTTTTGCATCATCCTATTTTAAAATAATATAATTAACAGTTAAAATTAACAACTGTTGAATTAAGTTAAAATTATTTCATTAGAAAAAGTCAAAATCATACTTATAACATTCATTTACTCACTCATTTTATTAATTAATAACAATTTTGAAGACAATTGAACTCTAAATTAAATGGGAAGAATGGTAGGTTGCCAAGTCACTAAGCTGCATTATACATAAATCAGACTCGTGTAAGATTATGAAATGTAGTCAGATTTGTTTCTTTACTCCCATGCAATAGCAGATGAAACTATTTTGTATTGCACATTATGTATACCATTTTTAACAACTGGTCAATTTAATTTTATATCTTTAAATAATGCAATTTGTTAAAAAAATGTTTTCCAATTTTTTTTTGTTAAAACATGAATTTTTATTCTTTTATATTTAATATGTACATCATGGAGGAAAAATAATTCAAGCAATAAAATGTTTTATGTAAGTCATAAATATTATTTAATTAATTTCCTTACTTCAAATTTGTATGATAGGTTATAAAGAAATAATAAAGTTATAACATTTTGAATTTACAGATATATCAAGTGAAGCATAGCATAGTTAAATGAATAATTAAATTCCAATATATTATAAATAATAAGAATATTTTATCTAATGATACAAAAATCTACTTTTAACCTACTGTATTTTCAATTATTATAATTCATAGAATATGCATTTTATCTACAAATTTATTTGGCAACTGACCTAATATTCTGTGATTGATTTTCCTGACATCTTAATGCATCCAAGCAGTTGTCTAATCAAAAATCTGCCATTGTTACCAATTATATTTATACTATTAAAAAATTAACAACCCTTACTTGACAAATAAAAAAATAAATCTTAACTGTCTCCACAAAATATTAATGCTAAATTATTATAATAATCACATTTCAGCTTGCAAAATTTTGCTTTATGTATTTAAACTCCTTGAATATTTTCAGTGTAAATTTTGAATCGATTCATTTTTAATTTTTTATGAAAGTTTTGTTAGATTATAGTATAGCAAACTGTAAGTATAGAAAAAAATCTCATACAGATAATATGATGGAAATATTGATATACAGTTTTTCTCGCCTTCAGTGAGAAATAATATTATTTAAATTATAAAACTGGCAGAATCATTTTATAATTAATATTAGAACCATAAAAATCATGTTCCTCTGTTCTACTTTTTCAAAATCAACAATTAGTTCATACTCTCACTCTCTCTATACCTATCTTATTCAAATTTTCAATCATTAGTGAACTACTTTTCATTCATCCACTCAAGTTCATTTGATATTGATGTTCAAGTTCAATTGACTCAAAATAAACTTGATGTTGGTACAGTTTTTTTTTCAAATATAAATTCATTAATTAAATTTAATATTTAATTCTTTAAATAGAGTTTTAGCAGTTTGTAGTAAAAATTGAAATCAACAAGCAGTAGCTGAATCGGTAAAATGCAAGGTTTTTAGTATTTTTCACATGAAGGTGAAGAATGCAAGTTCAATTCTTTCAAAAATTAATTAATTTCGTTTTAGGTATAAATATTTTTTTTCATTTAAAAATAATTTATTTTTTTATTTATTAGCTTATTTTTCTATCAATATATCATTTTATTATATTTTAGATTCTGGGATTCATCAATTCTGGATTTTATTTAATAAATGCTGTAAAATCATACAAAGCTTGCAGAAGTAGTTGGTCTTACCTCTGTGAGTATTAATTCCTACTTTATAAATTCTAACATAAATATACAGTTTGACAATTTGTTTTGTTTGTTCTGACAATTTGTTGTACTTAGGAATAATTTTGTATATTTTTAGGAACAACAAAATGCACAATTCAAGATATATTTTCACCATATTTTCACAAGGTTCAAGCATAATTTGATGTGCCTGCACTACAATTTGTATATAAAATTCATGATATTGTGAAACAAGAAAAATGTATATAGAATCACATATTTATGAAAATTATTTATTTTTCACATAAAAATACTATGTAAAATGTATCTGTTTCTGTGAAATTTGACTTGAATAAAATTTTATGCACAGACAAAGAATTTCTTAATGGTTTTATAAACTTAACTACAGTGTTTATAATTTATTTGTAAAAATTCTTGCACAGCTACATAAGAGGATTAATTTATTATGGCTAGGTTATGCTTTTATATTGTCTGTAAATGATAGATTATATTTCATAGAATTCGGTCTATTATATGTTAATAAATATTCTGTGAAACACTTCATTTCATGTCACAAAGTGATACATTATTTTGATATTTTAAAAAGATGTTTTTAAAAATTATTCAATATAACAAATTTTGGAAAGACTTTTATCTCAGTACTGAAAAGCATATGTATTTTTCTATTTTAATTATATTCTACTTTTTAACTCTTTACTACAAATATTCTAGATTTTTGTAATAAATTTTTAAATCAAATTAATTATCATAATATAATTGACACAAATTGACAATTGATTAACTGACAATTAAAACCTGAAAGCATTGTTTAGAATATTATTATCAAAAATGTATAAAAGAATACAATTTGAAAACTAGCACACAGGAAGTGAAAGGAAAATCATTTCATTCATTGGGATGAAAACCATTTGTTCATAAACATAAAAAAATCAAATTAAAGAATATAGTAAAAGAAATTTGCATAGAAAAATCTGGTTGAATTAAAAAAACATTTGCAATATTTTGATATTATAATCAAGAGTTTTTATTGATATTCTGATATGTAGATTGCACTAGCCTTGCCAGATGTAAAACATAATGGTATGACATATTGTTTTATATGAAAATAATAAGATTCTAATTCTTGAAACCTTGTATCATTCTTTTGTGTTGATAAATTTACAAATTATGAAAACATTCCATTCAAAATAATAAAATCACAACTATTTCAGACAATTTAGCATAAAAATAAATGTTTTTTTTTGTTTGGAGAAAGAAAATTTACTACTTTCACTAATTCTATTATTTTGAAGAAATATTAAGTAATATAAAACAGTAGCATATCTGGTATGTCTGTTAGTAATATAAATGTTACTAACTTGAAATTCATATGATTTATGTCCTCTGTAGATAGTCAAATTCTAAGTTGAACTTTTGAAATATATCTTTAAACTAATATTATATAAAACTTCATAGGGATCAATTCAGCAAGTATATAAATTCTATTATTGATAAAATTTAAGGTTTCAATTGAAAACAGAAATAAACTGTAATACTAATACTAAATATAGCATAATATATTAATGTTTTAAGAAGCATAATATGCTTCCTAAGCATTAGAAAACACTTTAACCTGAAATTTCTGTAAAATATATGAATTCACTGGATGCCATACAACAGTATTAAAAGGAAATAATTTGGAAATTAGATATCAATTGAATATGACTAAAACATAAATTCATGATTTTATATATTATTCATTGCAGTAAATATCTGCTTTAAGTTTAATTATCAGTTAGAATACTTATTTATTTATAGAAATAACAAAAGTGCTAATAAAACTCTAATATCAATTATATTTGATTAAGCTATAATTATATGATTAATTAATATAATAATTATATTTGTATTAAGCAAGAGAATGAAATTGTTAGATTACTATATATTTTTTTCATAGATTTGTTTTGAGCTACATTACTATATCTTTATTCATTAATGGCATCATATATAACCTATATTTTTCAGTTTCGCCAATACATTTTGAAAATTTTCTTCTGTATCTGAAAATGTTATAGTAGATTGCAGTATGCTTCAACAAGATTTGGAACCAAATAAACAAGATTCATTTGATAGCTTGTTGCAACTTGCAGAAATTAGCATTAAATTATACTATACCATCCAATTCAAATTGTTGGTAGATAACTGTCAAGTATAAATACGTGTAAAAATGCAGCTATAAAAAAAATATTTACATTCTTATGCTGATAAAAAAATCTAATAGCTAAAAAAAAATTCTTCACTTCTATTCAATATTCTGAAATTTTTTATAGTGCATGTACTTATGGCAGATAATAGATTATTTTGAGTTATGCCATACGGATAACATGTATGAAATTTTAATTACAAAAGAAAATATGTATAAAAACTGTAAAGCAATTTATGTTTATTAGAGTAATAATATTTTATTAAACCTTTCAAGTTTCTCCCTTCTCTTACTTCATATGATACTTTCGTATGCAAGTTTTCACTTTCAGCCTCAGTGATTTTATTTAAATTTTCAAAAAGATCACTACAGTAATCTATTAATAATTATTTACAGTTTTCCTTTTTGAAATACAACTGTGTAAGTACCATTAATGAAAGTCATAGAATTATTAATTGGAAGGAATTCATTAAACAATAAAAAAATGAAGGCACAGAACAATTATATTCTTTCAACTACTAATATATCATAGATCCCCCCTTCAAAAAAGAAATGTCTTCAATAACCTTAAGAAATAAAATGAGATTTTTTTTTCTCAATTTGCAATTGACTAAATAAAAATAATAATGCAATTTCATTATGTTAATAATAATAAAATATATGAGGGTATTTTTTTATATGTGCAAAATTATACTTCGTATTTAAATGTATCTTGCATGTTTTTTTAATAGATTTATTCTACTTAAAATGCCCTTTTAAGATTCTATACATTATTTTACTGATAATTTCATTATCATTAACAATTTTACAATAGCTCATTCTTATAGATGGATATTTACATTAAAAAAATTGAAAATCAAGTAAATAACTGGCTTAAATAAATTTAAAATTTCTCATTTCAAAAATCTCTTTACATTGTTATTCTATTCATCACAAATTATGATGTACTTATTATAATAAATATAATACATTTTAATAAACTATTTCCTAATATAAGTATCTTAACAAAATAATGCAATTAAATATAGTAAATGAGCAAGCTGTAAAATAATCCCATTCAGTTCAAATTTAATATTAAGTTGTTGAAATACAAATGGATATTTACATTAAAAAAAAACCCTTTATCTCCGTTCTGAAATTTCAAATTATCACCATACATTAACTGAAAAATGTTTTTATTTATGCTTCTCTCATTTAATACAAATAGGTGGAAAATTTTTATTTGAATCAACATATGATAGCTTGAAAAGTATTTATCAACTAATAAAGCAACCATCCTACTTTAAGAAAAAAAAATTAAATTTTAAAATATAGTGGAATTTGGTCACTAATTTATTTTGGTTTAATCAAAGCCAAATTAAAAATTTCTCATGATAATTAAATACAATACATTAACTCATATTCCAAGGGAATTTTTTTAAAAAAATTCTCAGGTTTATTATTAAAACAATATAATCTATCAAAACAACTATAGAAATTCTATTTTTTTAAAAATCTAATCTCATATAGATTTAATCTAAGATCAAGATCTAATTTAGTATAGTAATTGAAATTTAAAACAAATCATAATTATCCCTTTATAAAAGTCTTTTAATAAAAATAAATCTTTACTATTACTTTTAGAAACTTTTTTAATCTGTAATAGATTTGTTACTAGAAATAATAAGTACTTCAGATCCAATTAATTCAAATAAATTAAATACCTGTTTTCACACTTTGAATCAATTAGCAAACTCTCACATCATCCTCGATATTCATACTCAGCTTTTTGGCATTTAAACTCCAGTAACTTTGTAGCTGGGCAGCATATTCAACTAGTCATGTTCCTCCCATCTGTTAACTCTGATGTTTTGCAAGTGCCACTGTCGCTATTTCTTCCGACTTAAATATTTTTATATAATTCACTTTCCCTAGTTGTCTTTTATAATTTAAAATATCTTTTATCTTCAGTTATTAAAATTTAAAAATATATATAAATTTAATTTAAAAGTCACTCTCTATAAATATATCTTACATTTTTTATAGATCCTTCTCTTCATATATGTTTTAATTCTACATGAGAACTGTCTACGGTTATGAAAATAAAAGAGGCATTCCAACCACTCCAAAGTTGAGGGCCCTAGCCAGAGGCCAATGTGTTGCAATAACCATCTCTACTTTATTTTACTAATTTTTAATAGTGTTTCTTAAAGTTTAGTTAGTGTTCCATTAACTTCAAATTAATCAAGTTTCAAGCCATCATATAAAATAGATAAGTTACATATAATTAATAAACAATATTCTTATTACATGGTCAAATCCTATCTCACTGTAATATTTCTATTTGATAGGATGATGATCAATAGAAATTAACAAAATGTATAAAACAATATGATATATTACATATTAAATATTTTTGTATACAATTTATAATTTCTAAAGTTGAATTAATAAAAGGAAGAAAAAAAAACTATTACTATTAAATTACAAAAAGTATTTAAATATTTAAAAACTTAAACATTTTGCTGAACTTATTATAAAATTAAGATAAAACTTTTTAACAGCTAATTCTTATCAGGGAGAAAATTTAGGCAAAAGAAATTCGAACAGCTACAAATATAAATTATAAAAATATTTGTAAATGTTGTATTCTACCTAGACTATAACACCGAGATAGAATATTCCAAAATATTTTTTTCTCTCTCTTTTGTTGATATTGTTTTAACTGCATAAATACTAAATGCAAACATTTATAGTATTTAGTTATAATTTGGCTAGTAGAAGGTTATATTTAAAAAAGATTAAAATGAAATCTGCTTTGCATATTTTAAGGTATCATGTCGGAACATAATTTCTTGAATAGCCAAGCACCACATGCTCGAGCAAGTTAAATTATATCTTTTATTTATTTTAATTGTTTCAGTGAATCAGCAACTTAAGTATTGTAAATGACTTAAAATACCTTGCCTTGCATATATCATTAAAAAAATATCACAATTCCTATTTATTTTATTTCATATAATCACTTGCTAAAAATTAAATTTTTCTAGGTTTTATTTGCTATAGCCATTAACTTATCTTTTTTAATCTGAGCTTTTGTAAATGGGATGGCACCACATTAATAAAAGCTGATTTTTAAAAATGTTTCTGCAGGTAATAAAAATTTCAATTTCTCAAATATGGTTTTTTTTATTTTTCACCTAGGGATTTTAGTTGATGTCCCTTTCCAAAAATAACATCATGTTCTGACATGATAATACAGGTATTGTCGACATCTCATTTTAATACTTAAAGTTTTTCTTCCTTATCAATTATAAGCAGCAAGATATAAAAAATTTCAAATTGAAGACAGCATCTTATATAGTAATTAAGTAACATGCACTAATAGTAGAGTGCCTATACTAAATTTAATGAAACTGCTCACAGCGCCTTTAGTAGTGAATTAAGCAAGTTAAAAAAATAGCACAAAAACAAATGATCAAAAAGTGTAGTTTAAAAAAGCTTTTAGTACCATACTATAAGCACAAGAGTTTTATGTAGTTATCAATAAAATTGGTAGAGATGCTTAATTTTAAAATTAATAATTACAATGACTTTGAAAAAGGTTTATATAAAAATAGAACAATGTGTTTTACAGTATAATAGCAGTTTCTCTGATTTAAGCAATTTTAAAGTATAATTTTAAGAAGAAAGGAGGTGTATAAAAATAATTATAACAAAATTAAGAAACATATTGGTAGAAAGGAACTAAAGCTACTGAGGGAAAATGGTGCTCACATATTATACTGTCTTCGTCAATGGTTTAGTCACTCATTGGCAACGGATTTAAATTTGGCGATAAAGATCAACAGATTGTACCATTGCCAGTTTAGCAACTCATTCATGACCCCTTCAGATTTTGCGATAAAGTTGGACAGTATCATACAAAAGTACTGGTTAATATTTAAAGATGAACTCTGTTTCAAGTCATAAAAAATTTATAATTTTAAATTCCTCTGTCAATTTTACAGATAAATTCATAAAATTTCCCCCTGCATTTTTAGTATGGATTTTTCTCTGTTCCATACATTTTTCTAATTGAACTTTTGCACCAATTTTCTTCATTTACAATAAAGTACTGTGTAACCCATCATAACAAATTCAGTATAGTCCATTTATTATAGGTACATAATATTTAACTACATTTGAATTCGTTTTGAATTTAAAGGGCTAAAAAAGACTTTAATATACACGACAGGTAAATTAAATTCACAAATGATACGGTATTTTATAACTCAGTTTTACAGGTAGTCCATATCATCAAACAATTATTGTGCCTAAATCTCCAAATGTTCAAAAATTTCAAATATTTTTTTTAATTAAAATTAATTAATTCTTTTCAGCAAAAATTGGTTCAATATTTTTTTAACTAAATAAATACAGCTTGGCGAGGAAAATAATTATCACACTAGAGATATATTGATTTTAGAGAAATTTGTTGCTGGTACAGAGTTAATATAGGTCCTCATTTGCAATATTTTGTATTGTATATTTGTTATTAATCTGATGCATGTTGAACCAGGAATTCATTCCATGTAACTAATTAATGATATGTTTTTTAGGCAGCGAAGAAAAAAAATAATGTCACAAGGCAAAATATTGCCCAATAGGGACCTATAGCAAAGCTTTTCCTTATTGCCATATACTTTAATAATAAAAATTCTGTTAACTATGAGTAACTGAAACTGAGATAAAACACAGTTAAGACATCAGCAATAATAATTATGGAACAAATATAGCATTGATTTATCTTAAATTTTGGAAATTATAATAAAGTGAGAGTAAACTACAGAATTCAGAATACATAAAATAAAGATATGAGATCAATAAAATTAAAATAACACAATACTCAACTGAACAATAACAGATTGCTTTTATTGCAGCTCCAGCCAATAATTATCCGTTGAATGCTCAAATTTTCTAATTATTTCATAAATCATTTACAGAAGAAGTGTAATACAGAAGACACTATAACATTCATCTAATTTCAGCAGTCTCAATGCATTTTTGCCCATAAATCTTTTTCTTTCTTCTCTTTCTTTACTTCATCAATATACGGCTGTAGATAACGATTTTTCAAATCTTCATCAAATTTGGTCCACTCCTCTTTAGGCAAGATAGATTGAGAAATAGAAAGCTGAAAAGCTCGTTGAATACGATACACTCTGGCATCTTGAATCTCCTGAGGCAATCGACGAATAGCTTCTTGCACTTCAGGTGTTTCGTAGTACAAATCATCGTGATATAAACCATACTGGTTATAACCCATTCGATTAAAAAACCATCTTTTGACGCCATTTGTGGCTATATATTTTTGTACGAATTGACGGAAAGCCATCTTAATTTATAACGCGGTTTCGGTCTCCAAAAACTGTGTTTACAAGGGCAAATTTTCGCGAATGTTGTATATTATTAAGTTGAGTTGCAAGAGACTGATTCTAAAGTTTAATTGCGCAATACGAAAAATTCAATGTCACCTTCCTGTAATAATAACTTTGACAGTTTTCTAACATATATTAAAAAACCAAAAATATTCTTAAACAAATATTTCTGAAATCTCTCTCTCTTTTAATCAAATTTGTTTTCAAATTTAACATTTGACAAAGGACTACTTTATTTGCTTTGACATGTGAGTGGCGAAATTCACTAAAAGAAATTTATTTTTTAAATATTACAAATTCGTTTTCACATTAAAAGAAATACAACTCACTCAAAAAAAGTGAGGGATATCTAATAGCAATATATGATTTACCAGTTTTTAAGAATAATTTTTATTTTATGAATAATCAGCAGATCATACTTTTTATTGAATTAAGGCCATACAGTAGCACGTGTTGTGATTTTCTTCGGAAAAACCATGATAATCTGATTACTAACATTTTTCAGCAGATATAATAATCTGATATTAATCTCAATCACAAAATATCAATTTATCTCTTGTTTCGTAAAGATGATCAAAGTCTCGGGGGACATTATGCGAGCATCAATCATCAACCATTTATTGTTTATTTATAATTATTTTTCCACATCTGATCTTTTTTGAAGATTGCAAAAGATTAGTAGAAGTTTTATAAAATTTATAGACATCGAATAAATAGAAGTCAAGACAAATCGCATTTATTTAAATAAAATTTAAGGCAATGTATTTGGGCATAGGGGTAACACTGCAGCGCGAATGAAGATCGTGGTTCGAACCGGCGACGTTAGGGCCAGTAGCCGAGTAACATAACCACAACACCAAAAAGTCAACTTCGGTATCACAGATGTTATCTTGCATATCAGATTAGCGCTACTGTACTTTAACATTGGATATGTCGAAGGAATTTATGACGATGATTAATTTTTATTTGCTTCGATTGAGAGGTTGAAAATTCAGTTGAAAGCATCTGAACTGCTTCTTTATTCCTTATATTTTGTGCTCTGAACGATGATTTGTTATGGATTTTCATCTTGTTTTCAAATAGAACATAATGGAAAAGGAGTTGGGTGATTCTGAAAATTTTTTGCTTTAGTTGGGAAGGCTTTTATTTGGAACTATAGTTGCACACAAATATTGTAAAATATGGATCAATATTCGCAATATTGCTTAATATTGTGCAATATTGTTTAAAATCATATAATATCGCGCAATATTATACAATATTATGCTACAGGATGTACTACCTGGGAAGTGAAACAAAGCGAACAAGTCTACTTTTTGCATGAATTTTAATATAATGAGAAAAAAGAGTAAAAGTAATACCAAATGTAAGAAGATTAATGAAGAAATGCCACACAATAACACATAATCGTATTGACTCTCAATATGGAAATTATGTGATCTAAAAATGTTTAGAGCATACTTTACTTTCTACAAGCAATGCTTCTTCTTTTCTTTTTTTAAAAAAAAACCTTTTATATAGCTATAAAAAAGGTGTTTAATTGTGTATAGTACTGTCCCATTAATGTCCCGTTTGCAAGTATTATGACATGGAATTGGAACTAGTTTTTAAACTTGAGTATATAATGAAATTCGATGTCATTATCTCATGATCCCGTTATTCTTGATATGTCAACAATATATAAACTCATTCACAGCCATTTACGAAATATCTCGTAAGAAACTGCCACGTAAGTGGAGGGCCCCCAAATCATATAGAAATTTTATTTTACATTTCCTTCTTTAATGAATGTTCTTTATTATTAAAATAATAAAACAGAGGATTCCCCAAAAAAGTTTTGCCCCGGGTCCCAACTAGGCTAAGTCGGGCCCTGGAAACTGTTGTGGAATTCAGCGTTTATAAATTTCATTGGGAGTGAATGATAAATCAGGTTTTGACATTCAACTTAATTATCCGTTTCAATAAAAAAAAAACTAAATAAATGAGATTCAAATTACTGGTCTAAATATCGTTTCAAGATTAAGTTTCAGATTTCATTTGTCTATTTTTATTATTATTAAAAATATTTATTATTATTTACAGCAACGATTACACATTCACAATAACACATTAAAGAGATTGCTGTTGTAAAATATATTTTATGATAAATGTAGGATATCCCACGAAACTATTTTGTTTTGCATCGTTTGACTCTGTAGTTCCAATTTAGGACGCGATTCAAAACTAGAATTATAAAAGGTTAAATCATTTCCCACCGAAAGATAATTTTAATTAATACAGCATACCACATCAACGCCATCTGTCGGGCTTTCGAAACACCGACACAATTAATATTCAGGCAGAGGCCTACCAATCAACTTCCAGTAAAGATATTTCTCGCGTTCGTGCTTGGTAACTACGCGGCAAGTTGTCTCAGTCACAGAATGTACATTTTTTTTATTTCTAACTTCCTAATAGAGGGAATTATCTAACTTTCTGCTCCTTTCATATTTCCATGTTTTAATTCATTTCCTATTACCCAGTAAATACTTCCCCTTGTAAAATTTTCCCTTTAACTTTAAATAAATTACTTTATTTTTAAAAAAATCTACTTATCCTTCGATTGCATTATTTTAATCTTAGTTTTGAAACTAGTTACGAACTCGTAACTATTAGAGAGAAAAAAAAATTTAGACACTTCGCCACTGAAATTCCCGCTTTCTGAAGAGTCTAATATTTTTTGGAAGTTTTGGTTAGAATCCCTCATAAATGCTTTTACTTTTATTATTATTATTTTAATAATGATACTTGAAGCAATATTTTCCGAATTTTAGATGGAACTAATTCAAATTTATTATATCGCACAAATATATTTTAGGATTTAATTATTATCCGGATATTTGAGAAAACTAGTTTTTTGCTCCCAAATGGGACCTTTTATCATGTCAGAACATGATATTGTTTTGGAGATGAGGTGTGTCGCGTCAACAAAAATCCGTAGGCAAAAATAAAAATTTTATTTCTGCACGAGCATCTCAAAAAATCAGATTTTAATAACGCGTTGCCATCTTATTTACAAAAGCTCTGATTAAAAGCAATACGTTAATGACTACAGCAAATAGCACCTAGAAAAATGTCATTTTGAGCGCGTGATTATACGGAATGAAATAAATAAGAAATGCGATATTTTTTTAAACAATCAATGCCAGGCAAAAATTTTTTGGATCGTTTGCAATACTAAAGTGACTCATTCAATGAAACCATTAAAAATGAATGAAAATGTAATTTAACTTGCCCGAGCACGTGGTGCTTGGCCGTTCAAGAAATGATGTCCTGACGTGATACACTGAAATGTGCATTGCAGATTTCATTTTAATCTTTATCTTTTCTTAACATTTCAATCGAAATTAAATAACCGGAGTACTATATCCTTTAATATATATTAAAATCACTGAAATATTTCTCAGAGTTTCGAGGGGAAGTTTATAAATATCTCAATAAAAGATTCACAACTTTACAGTGGCTCATGTCTGTATTTATATTTTTGTTCATCCCCGTTACTTTATTATGAGTTAGATGTTTGCAAAATTTGAAACTGGCATTTAAATTAGTCTGTTAGTAGTTGTATTTGAAAAATGCAGGTTTCTTAGGGGAAAAAAACGCATTTCGAGAAAAAAGGCTTGGAAATTTTTTAACTAGATTGAAATATAATTTTTCTACAAAACAGCCTAAATTTTTAGGTTGCATCTTTTTTTTTCTTAAACGTAATCTGTTTTAAAATTTTTGGATTCTTTTATAATAAATATCTTTATCGGCTATGTAACCAGTATCAGTTGAGTTCGATTACATCAATCATTTTTTAAAATTAAAAATGCATGTTAACTGACTTAAAGATACTATTATCAATTAATTTTGTCATAAGTACAATTTAAACAATTTTCATTCATTTGTTATCCAGAATTATAGTATCAGTGGAAAATTAATCTAGAATCGGAATAATTGAAATTTTGAGTAATGCCATAAAAAAAGAAATTTATATTAAAAATATTCCAATACAGTATATAATATAAGGCAAAATAAATGAAACAGGAAAAGATGATAAATTTTAAACAGTATAAATAAAGATAAGGAAAAATACTCATTCATAACGTTGCTTATAATTTCATTTTCTGCTATTTTTTAAAACATATCAATTTTATTTCTGTAAATAACTGTTTATTTCTGCTATAAAAACTGTTTTTGAATTAGTTAAGAGACAGGCTTTCAGATAATTTTTTAATAATTACAACTTTTTATCAAAAATAAATTTTTATCGCAAACTTAAAACCGGTTTCTTTTACAAAAAATCTATTGAGATTAAAGACTATATTAGAAAGAGAGAAAGAGTAACGGAAAAGCTATTTACTTGAACTAGCATATGAGAGAGAGAGGGGGGGGGGAAAGTGTAATGGAAAAACTAATGACTTGAAAGGGGCATATGAGAGAGAGAGAGAGAGTAATGTCAAAGTTAATTACTTGAAAGTGGCATAAGAGAGAGAGAGAGAGTAATGGAAAAGCTAATGACTTGAAAGTGGCATATGAGAGAGAGGGGGAGGGTACTTGAAAGCGTCATATGAGAGAGAAAGAGAGAGTAATGGAAAAGCTAATTATTGAAAGTGGCATATGAGAGAGAGGGGGGTACTTGAAAGCTAGTTACTTGAAAGCAGCATATGAGAGAGAGAGTAATGGAAAAGCTAGTTACTTGAAAGTGGCATATGAGAGAGAGAGGGGGGGACTTGAAAGCTAGTTACTTGAAAGTGGCGTGTGTGTG
>JAOUZG010053459.1:6366878-6410972 GCA_026289955.1 Argiope argentata | reverse complement strand
TATGATTATTGTATTTCGGCAGTATATATATGTATAACTGATCTTTGGTAAGGGAAAGACTAATTCATTAATTTATAATAAATGAATTCAGTAATTCTTTGAAATGTAAAAATATTAAAGGCAATAAAAGTGAGAAAAATTCAATATTCCCGTTGTAGGTTTCATTTTTTTTTTAATTTTCTTAATTGTCCGGAGACAAATTATAATTATTTAAAAATAGCAAATGCCTATATTTGCTCCTAGCTATATATAGAAATAAAAGCAACTGAATACTAAAAATAATTTTTTTCAGTTATTTTTGCATGAATAATTTTTTAACTTCGAATACTTATTTTTAATATTTGCTCGATTTATAAAAAGCGAAAATCGCGATGAACAGAACATCAATGAAATTCAACATTGAACTCTGATAAACATACGGAATTTGGCATTTATACAACCCACCAAAAAATCGCCAAATTCATGAAATAAAACGAACTTCGATGTTAAATTAAGTGCATAAAAGATATTTTTGGCACGTTTTCAGCTAATTATAATAAAAATGATTATTTTCCTCAAACAATAAAAGGCACAAGATGATTCTAGATTTGGTCACTTAGACGGTTGGAATATTTTCCATGAATGAGGAAAAAAGTATCAATTTAAAACAGCTTTTGCAGGAAAAGAGTGAAAAACGTGTATTGTAAATGATACGAACGTGGAGGATGTCTATTTCCGCATCTCCCGTTGTTGCGTGGTCTGCCGCCTCCGTCGGATACTCGAATTTCATCAAAGTGAAGTCATCAGAGAGGAAGTGAGATGGGCTAGGCGGATTTTAACGAATTGGAAAAAAAGGAAAAAAAAAAAAAAAAAAGGAGATTAAAATAATATTTCAATGTATCATGTCAGAGCATCATTTCTTGAACGGCCAAGCCCCACGTGCTCGTGCAAGCTAAATAATATTTTTATTCATTTTAATGGTTTCATTGAATGAGTCACTTTAGTATTGCAAACGATACAAAAAACTTTGTCTTGCATTGATTGTTTAAAAAAATATCCCATTTCCTGTTTATTTCATTTCATATAATCGCGTGTTCAAAATTACATGTTTCTAGGTTTTATTTGCCGTAGTCATTAACTTTTTAAAAAATCTGAGCCTTTTTAAATGCGATGGCAACGCGTTATTAAAAGCTGATTTTTTCAGAGGCTCGTGCAGATAATAAAATTTTTATTTTTCGCCTATGGATTTTTGTTTACGCCGTAAACCTCATTCCTAAAAAAACATCATATTCTGACATGACAAAAAATAATATATTGAAATATTTCTAGAAAACTATGCTTTCAAAAAGAACACAATGATATTACATGATGTTTGAATAAAGCAATAAGTGTTTGATATTTTGTGAAATGTTACAAAATTTATCAGAACAACTGAAGATTAACTTGAATAATTACGATTATTTAAATACATTATATTATATAATAGGGATAGTTCTATTTACCGATATATTTAAAATAATTGATTAGACAAAGAATCAGTGTCATAGTCCTAACGCATAATCCGATTTATTCAATTTTTTAGAATATACATATTATATATGAATTTCGTCGTCGCTAATGATTAATTTTAGAATCGTATCTTTTCATGATCCTTGGATAAGTCTTTAATGTCTATCTATCCTCTGTTACTTTAAAAGAAATTTCAAAACCATTATTTCACTGAGCAATCTCTATGGGAAAAACATTGATCAGAATCCCTCCATTTCCAATCACAATACCGAGTTTGCCAATTTTCCTTGAAAGCTTATTGTGTCTTGATAAATCATTAATGATCAGGCCCCTCTCCCGCCTTTTTTATTTATCTTTGTTTATGTAATTTTAACGCTCTCTCCAACTTCAATAACTGGACCTATTTCGCCAATTTTATTCGTCAATAACCAAATAATCAACCACTATTTTGAATCATAGATTCGATGTCTCAAATTTTCAATTCATAAGAAAGTTTATGGTCTTTAGTTATTTTATCAAAGGCTGTTTATTTCTTTTCACTCTCCAGTTTTATAAAACATTACAAAATAAAACTTTAACACGGCTCCAGTCTCAACACTACTCTCCGATTAATTTAGTTTAAGTTTAATGCTAACTAATGAGAATGTTTTCTCCTCATTGTGTTAATGCACTTTAAAGTAACATGCAATTGGTTATGATAAGACATAATTCTTTAAAATTGTTTATCATGACTAAGTTAATACTATTAATGTGATAGGTGAACAACTAGTTCACAGGCAGCTAATTTAAACCAAAGATTTCACCTTGCGAATAACTACGTCATTTTCTATCTCAAAAAGGCAGGAATCATCCTGGTATGATATTAAAGTCTCATCTTTAGAAGAGGAAGATTTCAAAATATAAATTCGATTTTACCAAACATCTTTTGTATATAAGAGCTTGCCGAATCCTTGCTGTCTGACTGATCTTCCGTATTTCATGTTATTTTCTAAAATACCACTTATGTTACACAAAAAGGGCATTTTAATAAAGCTGATATAACAGAAAAGAGAAAGCATCTTTACTTACACTATTTAATTCGTGATGTGATAAATTTATAAATGCCATAGTTGAAAAGATGATCCTTTTTTTTATTTATGATACCAAATGAATACATTAGTTAAATTTGATAAATATTAAAGTATAAATATATTAGATAAAAATGGATCATGAAAAGATACGATTCCAAGATTAATCATTAGTGGCGATGAATATCATTTAAAGTATGTATATTCTTAAAAAAAATGAATAAATTGGAATAGTGGTTAAAACTAGGGCATTGATTCTTTGTCTAACAAATTATTTCAAGCATATTGGTAGATAGAACTATTATCTTCCTATTATATAATATAATGTATTTAAATAATCGTAATTGTTCAAGTTATTCTGCAGTTGTATTGATATATTTAATAAAAATGCTTAAAAATACCAATACTTAAAAAAATTATGTTTGAATATTCAAAGTGTTTAAACAAAATTACCACTTATATTTTGTATGAAGAATAACGAACGGTTTTATGATAAAGAATATATGGAAACTAAAAATAAAAATGCGAGACCCTTTTTGAAAAAGAAAAATATTAGAAAACTAAACATCATAGCTAAAAAGTGATAGATGAATTCTAGTGTTTGATTACTCAATTAGTGATGTGTTGCTCAAAAATAAAATATGAATAAAATTTTCACTCTAAGACAACAGATTATGCTTACGGAAGATTTCAATCAACGTATTTGAAATTCCCCCAGTGTGTGGCGATTGGCGCACGTTAAATCTATTAATGGTCGCAAAGTCCTCCATATCGGGAGTAATATCACTGGGAGTACTGGGTCAGAGGCAATCGTTCTCTGTTGCAGGTCTAAATTACGATCTGAGATGTATGAATGACTTTGCATGAATGTAGTCCGCCCCCTAATAAGAGTTGTGACGTGTGTGTAGCTAAGTAGTACTCTTGGCCCTAGATGGCGCTACTTGTAAAACAAAGAGACGCATTTCTTAGGCTTAAAATTTGCTGATTGTATCAGTGAAAGCTTGTCCACGGCAAGTACCATTAGTCACAACAAACACACCAACGAAATAATAGATTCAAATGAAATAGAATTTAAGTATAAATTAGAGTCTATCAAAATACTTTAAAAATTTTGAAGGAATTTTATAAATACCAGAGAGAGAGAGAGAGAGAGAGAGAGAGAGAGAGAGAGAGAGAGAGAGAGAGAATAAAAACATGAAAACTAAGTGCATCTAAACCATAAAGGTCTGAGAAGAAAAAAATTTCTCTTTGGAAGGTCATACGAAATTTGATGAGATCGCTTGACTAAGCATTGCCTTGGAAAACGTTTGTGGTTTGAATGACAGTTTGTTAAAGAAAAAAAAAATCTCTTGAGTTTGATTAGTTGTTTAAATTTTTTTATCTTTGTAGGAAAAAAAAGCTGATGGAGTCTTCCTGTTGCTATTTAGCAGTCTTTTAGTTTCCAGACCATATGAGTCACTATAAATAAATAATAAAGACTCAGATTAATCCATGAGATAATTGGTAATTTGCGTGTGCCATTATCTGAATTTTGGTCATTTGATATATTGTAAAGGATTTCTATTTCGCCCTGAGAAATTAATTAAACTGCGGGTAGGTGAATATATTTCTAAAGTCCGAAGTAAACTTTTTTCATTTCTCTAGGAAGGAATAATGAATTAAAATATTTCTGAATTTAAAAGTGTTATTCAATCTATTATTTAAAACAAAAAAATGTGCAATATTTTAACCCTAAGAGATTTAATCTTCAGATTATTTACAAAATTCAAAATTAGAAATACTTGATTTTAGCTAATTAGAATAGCATGTACTCGACTGAAACAAATTGTTATTTTCCAAAAGAGTAATCTGTATAAGGTAGCACGTTTTGATATTTTGTGTTTTGTATTTTCCAATGTCAATAAAGAAAAAGATACATTCGCCATGGATTGCCAATCATAGGGCGCATAAACTAAGAACTACTGCTATTTTTCTGAAAAATATTAATTTTGAAAGTGATAGATTTTCCATACTATAAAACTGAGTAAAGATTTTTTTATCATAAAATATTAAAGATCTTTTTAAAAAGAACTGAATTCGTTTAATTTAGCGGAATTTTATAACTTATTTTTGTGAATAAAAACTCGAATTTTAATATAAAATAATCATCTTTTTTATGTGATTAAATGAAATATCCCGGTTGTCAATGATTATTTTGTATCACTGATCACCGGTCAGGCTATTTCAATGAAAAGTGTTAAAAAATTAAACTTTTAAAATCTGTACATAGTATAAAATGAAGTCTCCTGAAAGTGTCTGTATGTTGGAACCACAAAAACTCGAGAAATAGTAAGCGGATATTTGAGATATTTATACCATTTTGTAAAGCATTTATTGGGGAAAGTTATAGTATAATAAAATCGTATCAACATAAAAAGGAGAGTTTTATAATTGCGATTTTAACTTATTCGAGCATGCATGAAAACCACAAACTGCGCATGTGCAAATAGAAAGAGCCGTGGGATACATAGACGATACATTTCTTTGTTTAAGTCTGATTTAAAATAAGAATTCAAATCTCATTATGCCGAAAAGAAGGAAATCCAACCTCGAATGTATCGCCTGTGTTTTGTTTATGGACGTATCACATTTTTACCTTTGTAAGAGTAGATATTTCGGAGTATGTACAATAAAAAATAAATTGTGGCTAGTTTTCATAATTTCTGTACAGATTTATATATTTTTTTGAAGTTGCGTGACATGCACATGTCATATCGGGTGGAGGCTAGACTTAAATTTAAAGCTAATTTTTCTTCTTGGTATGATTGCAGGTACTGTTAATTTTACATAAGAGAAAAACTATATCGATGTAAGGTCAGCACTTACAAAAAGACAGTGAACTTATAATTGACGCCAATAAAATTTAATACAAGAAATCAGCCAAGTTCAACAATCTTCTCTGTGTGGAAGTTAAATTAGAACAAAACCTTTTTCTGTGAGATAAGGGTTATTTTAATTAATATGAATGTTGTACGAACAATTATTTAGAAACTCTTCAGCGTGAAAAATTATATCATATCGCATATCAACAAATATATAGATAGGTGAAAAATTAGATTAAGTCGCTGAGACATATCAAGAGTTTACCCGTGTTTCGGGCATTCAATCTTTTGATATTTTCAACTGTGATACAATATACACTGAAGTGACAAGTCATGGGATGACTGTTAATATCGTGTCGGTCCTCCTTTTGTCCGGCGAAGTGCAACAACTCGACGTGTCATGGAGTACACAAGTCGTTGGAAGTCCTCTGCAGGAATATTGAGCCATGATGCCTGTATAGACGTTTATAATTGTGAAAGTGTGGATGGTGCAAGAGTTTGGGCAAACGGACCTTTCGATGATGTCCCATAAATGCTCGATGCGATTCATATCGTGCGATCTAGGTGGCCAGATCATGCGCTGGAATCGTCCGGAATGTTCTTCAAACCAATCGCGAACAGTTCTGGCCCGGTGACATGGCGCATTGTCATCCATAAAAATCACATCGTTGTGTGGGTACGTAAAGTCCATGAATGGCTGCAAGTGATATGCAAGCAGCTGAACATAACCATTTTCAGTCAATGATCGGTTCAGTTGCACTAGAGGACCGAGTCCATGCCATGTAAAAACAGCCCACACCATTATGCAGCCACCACCAGCTTGAACAGTGCCTTGCTGACAGTTTGGGTCCATGGCTTCGTGGGGTCTGCGCCACACTCGAACTCTACCATCAGCTCGTAACAACTGAAATCGTGACTCATCTGACCACGACACGGATTTCCACTGGTCTAGGGACCAGTCGATATGCTCACGAGCCCAGGAGAGTCGCTGCAGGCGATGTCGTGCTGTCAGTAAAGGCACTCGAGTCGGTCTTCTGCTGTCATAGCCCAAAGAAGACAAATTTCTCCGCACAGTCCTATCGGGCGCGTCCCTCGTACGTCCCACATTGATTCCTGCAGTTATTTGACGAAGTGTTGCGTGTCTATTAACATTGACCATTCTACACAGACGTCGGCGGTCTCGGTCGTTAAGTGCAGGTGGCCGCACACTTTGCTGTCCATGATGGGATGTGATGCCTGAAATTTCATACTCTCGGTATACTCTTGATATTGTAGATCTCGGAATGTTGAATTCACTAACGATATCCGCAATGGAATGACTCATGCGTCTAGCTCCAACTAACATTCCACGTTCAAAGTCTGTTAATTCTTGTCGTGCCGCCATAAATCACGAAAAACTTGTTCACATGAATAACTTGAAATCAAATGAAACCTCTGGAAAACGAACTGCGCATTTATACTTTTTCGCCGCGATGCTACTGCCATCTGTATATTTGCATATTGCTACCCCATGACTTTTGTCACTTTAGTGTATATTATAATATAATCTATTTCATATCAGTCTGTTATAAGATTACTTATGCTTAAATTAATTTTGACTATAATAGTAACTGGCCGCTTTTGGCGATCAGCAGATTTGCAGGGGATGAGTTTATTTCAAATTCATTTTTTTTGTACTCATAGTTTTTTATTCGTTAATTTTTTTGTAAAAGAAGAGTTTGCTTAGAAACTGTTGTTCTTCTATGACATTATAATGCCATAGAAGGTATTATCTTTCATGTCACAATCTGTCATGTTGGCATAATCTTTCTTTTTTAGCTTTATTTTTCTTCTTAAACTTTCTTCTTTCATATAATCACAATCTCAAAAGGACATTTTTCTAGGTTTTATTGCTTTACTCATTAACTTATTTTTTTAAAAATCAGAACTTTTGTAAATGCAATTACAAACGTGTTATGAAAAGCTGATTCTTTGAAATACTCGTGCAGATAATAAAATTTCAATTTTTCGCCTACGGATTTTTTGCTGACGTCAAAAACCTCATGCCAAAAACAACATCACGTTCTGACATCACAATAAAAATACATTTTTGGGAAATGTCCATCCATCCGTCTGTCTGAACATGACAAAGAATATTCGAAAACGTTTTGATAAAGGCGAATAAAATTTATTATACGATAATTTTATGAAATTTATAGATTTCTATCAAATGTTCAGCAAACACTCAAAGAAAATGTGTCTGTCTTTTTAATTGAGTATAATTTAATATAATAACTATAACAAGAAGAAGGCCATGTGGATAAAATTCGATAGATAAAATTAACATCTATAGTCTAGGTGTCCACTGAATTTTGAGCCAAATGCTATGAGAGTTTGATCGTCCATTGATCAGCACTTTTAGAAGCAAGTAAACGCGATAATTCAAAAACACAATGATTTAATGCAATCAGATTTGGTGGGCGATTTTGTAATTAGAAATGTAAATTTGTGTCAAATTTTTGTTTCAGTAGTTTGGGAAAAACGTTTTTAAACGTGAATTTTATTTTCGGATTCGATTTACCTCATGCCAGAGATTAATCGCCAAATAACCCGCCAGCAATGATCGATGATCATTATATTCAATAAAAATGTTAAATTCACGCCAAAGCTTAATATTTCGCAACTATTTTACATCAATGTTAAACAAGGCCTTGTATGTGATACCACCTTTATTAGAGTATTTGCGAGAAAGTTTTGGAGAAACTACTCCAGCTTATTTTTAATTATATTATTTACGATTTTTCTAATCTATTTTATTATAATACACACTCCATGTTTGTTATGTTGTGTTGTCACTAATGGCACTTGCCTTGGACAAGCCCCCACTGATACGATCAGCAGAGGATTTTAACTCTAAGAAATGCGTCTCTTTGTTTTACAAGTAGCGCCATCTAGGGCCATGATTACGACTTAGCTACTCACACGTCACAACCTTTTTTAGGGGGTGGACTTCATTCATGCAAATTCATTCATTCATTCATCTCAGATCGTAATTTAGTCCTGGAACAGAGAACGATCACCTCTGATCCAGTACCCCCAGTGGTATTACTCTCGACATGGAGGACTTTGCGACCACGAGTAGATTTAACGAGCACCAGTCGCCATACACTCGGGGAATCTTTTGGCCGGTGAGCTTCGAACTCGTAACCTAAGTAGTACGAGCCCAACGCTCAACCAACCAGGCCACCCCGGCCCCCATGTTTATTCATATCAAAGAAGCAATTAAAACGATGCATCTGTTAATAGAAGAAACAAATTCACGAAATATTTCATCAATGTGCTGCCATTCTTATAAGCAAGAATTTCAGCATGCAATTGATTTAGATTCTTTATCATGCAATATTTTTAGTCATGCACACATAAAGTTTTCCCGATGTTGTAGATATTTTGTATCTATAATTAATTCCTTGTTGTTTGTGTTTTCCCCCCCTTCAGGTGCTGGGCATGATCTGTCTGGCCCTGATAGCGCACTACAGCCAGTTCTTTCACCCTCTGGACGGAAACTCGCTGGGTATCCTCTGCAGCAAGAGTGCCGCCTACTTCCTCCTCGTGTCCTACGGATTTTTTCTCACTTCATCCCTCATCGTCATCTGTAGTGCATTTTCGTACTTCACCGCATCATTTCTGCCAAAAACTGCTTTCGTAAGAAAAATTACCTTTATATCCTTAATACAACTTTACCTATACCAACAAATGCATTTAATATAACTTTATCTATACCAACAAATGCCTTTAATATAGCTTTACCTCTGCGAAAACTTTTGATAGGCCTTTAATATAACCTTACCTATAAAAACAAATACTTTTAATATGATTTTATATATAGCAGCAAACACCTTTAATATAACTTTACATTTGTCAAAAAACACATTTAATATAGCTTTACCTATATCAAAAAATATCTTTATATAACTTTACATATACCCAAAACCACCTTTATTATGACTTTACCTATACCGACAAATACATTTAATGTAAGTTTACTTATACCAACAAATGCCTTTAATATAACTTTATGTATATCGACAAATGCATTTAATATAGTTTTACCTCTGCCAAAACTTTTGATATGTTTTAAATATAACTTTATCTATACCAACAAATACTTTTAATATGATTTTATCCATAGCAACAAACACCTTTTCATAACTTTACATATACCACAAAACACCTTTAATATAACTTTACCCATACCGACAAATAAGTTTAAGGTAACTTTAATTATACCAACAAATATCTTTAATATAACTTTATCTATACCAAGAAATGCCTTTAGCACTAAAGTTACCACGAGCGGGTCAAATGACCCGTTTCCAATGGCAATTCCAATGGATAGATGAATCGCCGGTAGGTTTAGTGTTAATATAGCTTTACCTGTGCCATCACCTTTAATATAGCTTTACCTATATCAATAAATACCTTTAATATAACTTTACATATACCAAAAAACACCTTTAATATAACTTTACATATATCAAAAGACACCTTTAATATAACTTTATCTATACTAACAAATATATTTAATATAACTTTACCTATACCAATAAATGTCTTTAATATAACTTTATATGTACCAACAAATGCCTTTAATATAGCTTTATCTTTCTTAATATAACCTTACCTATAACAACAAATACTTTTAATATGATTTTATTTTTGGCAACAAACAACTTTAATATAACTTTATCTATATTAACAAACATCTTTAATATAACTTTATCTATATTAACAAACGTCTTTAATATAACTTTACCTATATTAACAAATACCTTTTAATATAACTTGACATATACCAAAAAACTTTTAATATAACTTTATCTATACAAACAAATAAATTTAATATAACTTTATCTATGCCAACAAATGCTTTTAATATAACTCTACCTGCGCCAACAGCTTTAATATAACTTTGCATATACCAACAATTACCTTTAATATGACTTTACATATACCAACAAATACCTTTAATATGATTTTAACTATGGCAACCAACACCTTTAATATAACTTTACCAATATTAACAAACACATTTAATATAGCTTTACATATATCAACAAATACCTTTAATATAACTTTACATATACCAAAAACACTAATATAACTTTACCTATACCAACAAATACATTTAATGTAATTTTACCTATACCAACAAATGCCTTTAATATAACTTTATCTATACCAATAAATGTCTTTAATATTTCTTTACCTCTGCTAAAACCTTTCAATATAACTTTACCTATACCAACAAATGTCTTTAATATAACTTTATCTATACCAACAAATGCCTTTAATATAGCTTTAACTCTGCGAAAACCTTTGATATGTCTTTAATATAACTTTACCTTTACCAACAAATACGTTTAATATGATTTTATCTATACTCACAAGTGTCTTTAATATAACTTTGCCTATACTAACAAATACGCTTAACATGATTTTATCTCCGACAACAAACACCTTTAATATAACTTTACCTATATTAATAAACATCTTTAATATAGCTTTACCTATACCACCAAATACCTTTAATATAATTTTAAATATACCAAAAACACTTTTAATATAACTTTATCTATACCAACAAATACCTTTTAATAGAACTTTACCCATACCAACAAAAGTCTTCAATATAACTTTATCTATACCAACAAATGCCTTTAATATAGCTTATCTCTGCCCAAACCTTTGATATGTCCTTAATATAACCTTACCTATAACAACACATACTTTTAATATGATTTTATCTTTGGTAACAAACACCTTTAATATAACTTTATATATATTAACAAACACCTTTAATATAGCTTTACGTATATTAACAAATATCTTTTACATATATTTAATATAACTTTTCCTATACCAACAAATACCTTTTATTTAACTTTACCTATACTAACAAATATTTTTGAAATAACATTACGTAAATCGATAAATATCTTTCACATACCTTTACGCACTTTTATTAAATTCAACTTGTTTCAATTCCGCAAAAATGGAATTCTGTTCTTTAATTTTATTGCATGTTTGGAATTCAAAAGTGTTTAAATGAAAGAAAAAAATTAATGTTCATTATGAACAGGAATTAATTTTACTAATTTGCTTTATCTTTTTATCTTCAATCATAATGCAGCTATTGGGATGAACGAAAATTTATATTTTATCTACCAATTTCTATCCTTTTTGATCTGAATGGGTCATCTACGAAACTGGAACGAATTTTTTCTTTTCATACAATGTATCATTCCCCGATTTAAATCCATTGCGAATTACTCTAACCCGTTCCTACTATTAATTTCTCTAACAAATTACTATAATTCTTTCCTACAAGCAAAATATTTAAAAAATAAATACGATACTGTCACTATGCCGTGCTTTAAATTACATACATAGTTTATACATAGTATAACAAGAAATCTCTTGAAAACTTCTGAATTTTTGAAAGAGAAAAAAATCGAGAAATACTTAACTGGTATTAGAGATATTTGTAAGTCATATATTGGGGAAGTTTTAGTATATTGAAGTCATATCAACGTTAAAAAAAGAATTTTATAATTTTGATTTCCATTATTTCTCTACTAAGATTCGAGCATGCGTAAAACAGCAGTATCTGTGCTTTGCACTTATTTGCGTATGAGAGAAAACCTCAAACTGCGCTTGGGCAAATAGCAAGAGCTTTGGCATGCATATGCGATACATTTCACTGTTTACGTGTGATTTTCAACAAAGATTCAAGTATCCCCTAACATTATAAAAAAAGGAAGTTCAATTTTGGGCGGAGTTTACTATCGAGCAGAGGCTAGATTTGTTTAAATCTTATTTATATTCTGGGATTCTATGCAATGTCCAATGTTGTGCGGGTACTGCTAATTATTAAGAAATTATAGCAATAAAATTATAGAATTAGTTATTATGTTTAAAACGAATAGTAAAACCAAAGAACTACTCTGTAGTTCCAATTACTAACCTGATTTCATCAGTTTTTATTTCTTTGGAAACTCGTGACATGAATATATGCCACCAGTGGTCACACGCTATTTACCAGCTATAATTTATTAGAAAAAAAAAATTTGTCGGCTTTCTGGCCCAGAGGTAGCGCATCTTCCTCGTAATCTGGGAGGACCAGGTTCGAGTCCCGGTTTGGACATGATTGTTTTGTGTACTATCTGTGAGTTGTGTGACTGTGTCCACCATTAAAAAGGGGTTGTGCAAGCGAATGTTATGTGTGAGTATCTTAGTCGTATTCTTGACCCGAGTTGGCGTTACTTCAAAAACAAGAGACGCTCATTCGGCTTAAAATCACCGACGACCGTCAAGGTGCTTCAAACGCCATTAATAACAACAACAGGAAAAATCTTGCAACACTTCTTCATTGTATAGTCACGATGGAATAATTGTTTTGTCTGAATCTTCTATCACCAATTACTACACGAAATTCGCTAATTTTTATATCGTATGAAAGCTGATAATGCATCAATTTATGCATACGCCATCAACGGTCCCTTAAATTCTATTCTACTCTCTATTTTGGAGAAATATCGTAAACTTAGAATTTTTTTTGATGACCTATTGTTTTCCAATACAATGCAAAACACCCATGGTCTTATGCTGGGTTTCAATTTAATACCATGATGGGGAGGGATTGTACTTTTATTGAAGAATATGTGAGAAAATTTTGTAGAGACAATAACCATTGGTTAAATCTAACATTTTCGAAAAAAAAAAGAAAGAACGATGCTAATTCTTTGTCTAGAATTCTACACTTATGACGCAAAAATTACTTTAGTGCTAGTTCACTTCCATTAAGATATCTCGATTCCAATAAATATTTCAATTGGATTTTCTCTGATTGAACGGAATATTTTATGAAAATGATTTTATTTTAGCATCTTATGATAAATTAAATTTGTGATTGATTCATTTTTACTTTAAAACACTTTTAAAAACGGTTTTGTGCCATACTTGTAAAGATCTCGCTTTTCTGAAAATTTTGCCAGAATTTTCATAAAAAGTACATTTATATTTTTTAAATAACAAAACTAACAACATAATAAGATAATGAACATTGTTTTTTTATTATTTTCCAAAAAATTAATTGTTATTTAAATGATTAAAAGAATTAAATTTTGTTCCCGTATTAGTGGTGCCATCTGATGTTGGGCTTGTGAAAATTAAATATCAAAATTAGAATAGTAGAAAATTAATAAAATCGAAAAATCCTTTTATTGATTACAGTAATAAAAGTATGTTTTCGAAAACTGTTTTTAATTAAATTTATTTTTCCTATAGGAATTCACCTATCATGTCCTCGCCTGCCTTATGTATTTATCCTCAAGTTTAACCCTTCTTGTTAGTGTCGTTACAAGTAATACGGATTCTGAAGATTTCAAGGAACCTGGATATGAAGGGAAAATAGCTGCAGCGGTGAGATTTTGTCCCCATATTTTAGTGTAAAAATATTTCATTAAAATAAAGATATGTATCAGCCAAAAAAGTACTTACATTATAAAGCCTTTAATATAATTTCTGATAAATGAATAAATATGCTAATTTGTTTCTAGCAGAAATTTGTGCCCAAAGATTAAAATTTTTAATTCTCAGTATTAGTTCATAAAGTTTTTCATTTGGAAATGCTTTTGTTCCTCTTTCGTAATTTTGCACTACACACATAGTGCAGTTTTTATTTAACTTAATTATTGTTTTTGTGGAAATAAAATTTTACAATCAATTTTTTTCCACTTACTTCTTGATACTGTCTGCTACTTCGCCAACTTTAAGAATTCGCGAGACATACAATAAAAATTAAATTTATTTTACAATTTACATAGAGAAAATTATGTAATCCACAAAAAATTCAACCTCCATGTTTCTGATCTCTTTGTGTCCGGAAAATACACATTTGGAGTTATTCATGTTAGTGAATTAAAGTTGGGTAGTACTATATCAAAATGACTCTTTATATCAGGTTGAATATTCTAATTTCTGAATATACTACCTCCCCTTTTCTTACATCAATCATTGTCAAAAACAACACTATAAGCACAACCTTATCGATTCCATTTACGAAGAAACGGTATCCCAATTTGAAATAATCTTTTCCGTTTCTTTTCTATTAGCTGGGCGCAAAAGTGAACAATCGCCAAAGACATTTGGCAAAATTCTACTTATTTGGCGTTTTCTCGCTCTGAAAACCGCTGTAAAAAATTTGGCGAAATTCTGCATTACTTGGCGATATTTTGCTTGCGCTCGGCTAACGAAAAAGTACCTCTTTTCATTATCAGTCTCAACGCAGTTATATATCTATACCTACCAAGTACCCGGTTTAACTACCGACTACCCTTAAAAAAATCAACTGCCTGCTGTATCAAGAGCAAAAATATCAGTATTAAATCGCACCGAAAATCAGTATTAAATCGTACCGAGAATCAGTATTAAATCGTATCAGTATTAATCAGTAAAAACTGAGAATCAGTATTAAATCGTACGAATACTGCATTTGATAATTAAAACTATCAAATTAATGCTACTCTGAATATGGTAGCTCAAAAGTGCATGGAGTGAAAGCGGTAAAATTTGGCATTTTACTTTAGCACGAAAGTTGAATATTACTATCAAATTTAGACAAATTCAATGAAAAAAATTAATTAGTATGCCAATACGTACACTTCTAAACTCGATAATACAAAAACACCAAAAGATAAATGAAAGGAATTTGGAATACAAGTTTATCATCCGAATCGTAGATGTGTATTAAAATTTGAAGCAAATCTGCCAAAAAAGAGAACGTTTGTTGATCTATATATTTATGCTTAGCTTATAAAGCAACGATTTAAATAAATAATATTTGTCGCGCGGTCTTATACCCTAGTAGCACACAAATATTGTACAATATTGATCAATATTGGGCAATATTGTTTAATATCATATGATATCGCACAATATTGTAGAATATTGTTTCATATCATATAATATCGCACATTATTGTACAATATTATGCAACAGGATATGCTACCTAGGTAGCTAAAATATAAAAAAAATTAAAAACCATAAATGCAAAGAGTGATCACCACACTCTTTTATTCCGAATTAATAAAAGAAAAAGACAAATTAGATAGATTAGATATCAGAATTTGCCTATCAAATCAGAGTTTAATCTCTTTATGAATATATATAATGAGTATTCAGTTAGTTATGTTATATATACATGATTGTTATTATGAATGCTAATAATTTTAATAAATTTTTCTTTATTTTTTTTTACCTTCCAGGTTTTAGGCTTAGTGAATACAATATTGTATGGCATCAGTTCTTATTTTTCCTTCCAAGCTCGAAAACAAATGGGCTAGAGAAACGAGAGTTTTACTGAAACTGAAGCTGATCTGCATTCATGAAGTTACCGTATCCACGCTTCTATTTTAATAAAGTTTTTCAAGAAACCTTCTTTGATGAATTTATCATCAACTTCAAATTAGTTAATTGGGCATAAGCACGTTTCAAATGTAATATTTAGCGTGGTTGTTAATAAGGAAATCTTATATCATTATTTAGAATGCCTTTCTGAAATAAGAATATTATAAACCTACATTGAAAAATATTTTTGATTTTTTTTAATATCTTGTCAATTGAAATTACATTATTTGATTTAATATACAAAAAACTTTTTTGGAATATTGTGAAAGCATAAACATAAAAGAAGTTTTAAGGAAAAAAGCACTCAAAATATTATTACATTAAGTCTTATATAGTTAAATATATTATGTATATTATTTGTTTGAGTTTTTATGATACAAACAATTGGCAACGCTATTTCATTTTGAGTTAAATTTATCCCCATTGATGTATTTTTTTTGCAAATTTTCTGATTTCTGATTCATTTTTTTCTTGATATATTTATGCACAATTTGTTAGTTTTAAAAAACAGATGGCATTAAATATTGCTTCAAAATTTCTAAGATTCCCTTTATCATCAAATCAGCGGACACTGAAGACGGTTATTCGTTTTGCTTTTTATCAAGCTCCATTTTTATCACTTTTAACCATAATACCAGAAATTTCTTGGTTTTAAATGCTGCATTTTTTTATTGAGCAAAATAAATGTTTATTGATTTCAAACGTTTCATTATTCTATAATTAACAGATTGGTTTTTGGATTTTCCCCTTTAATTTTAAATTTACATAAAATCTAAAAAAGGTTAGAAATGTTCAAAAGAGAGGTGTATATTTTATGACTGGATTTTTTTCCTGATATCTTTAATTGAATTTTAGAAAATAAGATCCTGACGTGGGATATTAAGTGAAATTCATTTAGCATAATTATTGCAATTTTTTATCCGTATATTAAAAATTTATTGCTTATAAATTTAAAAAAAACATTTCCCTTATTTTTGTAGTGTTTTCATTCTTAGTAATAATTATTTTAATTTAGAAAAAATTGAAATATAGAATTTGGAAAGTATAAAGTCTATTATTCTTATTTTAATCGAGAAATATTTGATTATAATTATTATAAGGTAAATAAAAAATTCCTATTTAAAAGATTAAAGTATTTATTAATGAAAGTACTGCCATTATTTAAATACAATTTATTAAGTATAAAATAAATCAAAACTCATTTAAAAAATAAAGAATCCACAATGCATTATTATTGAACAACTTTATTTAATGCATTTCAGTTTGTACTATAGAATCATATTTTATAAATTGACGGAAGAGGTACTTATAGTTGGTGGTTCATTGAATTTTCATTGCTAAATATTCTTGAGTGAAAAAATATTATTTCCCATGAATTATGCATAAAGAATAAGTTTTCAAGTAACTTATTCTTCTTATATGAATTCCATTTGAAAAATAAGTGAACAGATAACGTATTCCTCTTATAAAGATTAAACTTAAGAAATGAATGATCAAGTAGATTATTCTTTTTACATGAAACAGGACAAATAGTTAAATAAATGAAGGGGAAGTAATCAAATAGTTTGTTTTCATATGCACTTGTCTGAATTGATAATGTAGAATTGAAGTTTGAATCTAGATATTATGTTTTTGAAATATTTATTTTTTTGTTGTAAATACATAGCAACCAAAACTTGGAGCTGCATTTTTTTTTGTTTTGTATAGCTTTAAAAAGGAGAATTTATTGCAGATACTGCATTTAAATGAATAATTGATAATTATTTATAATTTTATTGTTTACAAATCATGATGTATTTGAATAAAATATGTTATAAACTATATAGTTTCCTGTATATGTTATACTATAAATATTAATCACATAATTTTTATTAACCCAATTTAATCCATGGATAAACATTGATATCAATCTTTCAAATCCGATTTCTGTGAAAATATCACAGAAAATATATTACTAAATGTATTGGAATATTTCTACAATAACAACCCTTGAAGACTGGTTAATTGTTTGTTCAAAAAATTTCAAATAAGCATTTGCGTTAACTGTTGACAACAGTTTTCTCAAAGAAATAATTTTAAGTTTCATGAACATATACTCGTACTGTTTTTATAAACATAATTTTTATAAGCATATACTCATACTGTTTTTATAAACATATACCCATACTGTTTTAGAAGCCTTATGCCACACTGTTCAGTATGCAATGAATTTTCTGTGTATATTTCTATATATATGTTGTTGTTGTTGTTACTTATGGCACTTGCCATGGACCCCACTGATACAGCAGCAGAACAACACTTTAAAAAGGAAGACACTTTGAATGGACTTCATCGTTACTTGTTTCTGAAATAAAGTTCTCATTGTAATGAATTAAAATAAATTTTCAAAAAAAAGTATTAAAAGCATTTCTTGTACCAAAATCTATTCATTATGGAAAAATAAGCCGTAACTTTCTACTTTCATCTTCAACAATGGAAAAAAGTCACAAAGAAAACTAAATAATGAAATATATTAATGTAAAATATGTTCAATATATTTTTTAAAAATTGATTAAAACAGGATAAAAATGTACACTGAAAAATTGGTATAGTTGAAAATACTTTTAATGTATTATACTTAAGAAAAACTCATTTTTTGTGTTGTAATATTTTGGTCTATTTACACTCTCTAAACAACAGCATATGTTTGTCAAAATTTGATAATTATAGGTCATACGGTATATTCTGTAGAAAACAACTCACAACCGTACACATTCTCCTTTATTATTAGTAGATTTCAATGAAAAATTTCGTACTTCGTGATATTTAATATTTCAATAATATAGTAATTTTCAATCATTGAAATTTATAATACAGTGCTTTAACTCATATCTTTTCAGTGTATAATTCCCAGTTTTGTTAATGTTTGTAAAGTCTGTCTTTTCAAATGTCCAAAATATTTTTTATTTGATTGAAAATAAAATAAAAAATATACACTATAGATTAATACAATTGAAAATATAATTTTTTGAGTTTTAAATTTATACCAAAATAATTTTTATGCTGTAATATTTTTGAAGTTATCAAGAAAAAATACTATAATTTCGCTTAATTTTAAATTAATTTAAATTGTAATAAAAATGCAAAGCAATCGCTCTAAGCTGTCCTTTTTCACCTTTTAATATATTATATATATTCGGAAAGTTTGGTAGTTCTAGGCTCTGTAAAACACACACACACACACACACACACACACACACACACACACACACACACACACACACACACACACACACACACACACACACTTTTATTTTTCATTGAGAAAAGTCATTTTTTAAATGTATTATATTTTTCAATGATGTAGCATTTTCTGGTGGTCGAGATTTGTAATGTAGTTCCTGAAGTTATCTTTTATTATAAAATTTTCAATCAACCTTATAAATATTTGGAAAATATTAATATTCATATAAAATACGAAAATTCATTCTATTCTCATAAAAAAAAACTTTCTTTACTAATTTTTTATTAGCTGATACGAAATATTACATACATATTGTCTAAACCAGGGGTTCTCAAAAGATGGGTCACAACTGCCAGGGGGATCGCGGGATGTGTCCAGGGGCGTCGCGATATGTGGAAGAAAAGTTTAAAGAAAATTAAATTATTGTTGTAGTTTTCATTGAAAAAGAAAGAGAACACATAAAGATTTTAATACGCGTTCTGGTTGGTTCTAATAGTTAATGGGACACATGAGCTTGTTTGGAATTAATCAATTATTTAATCTTTGGAATTAGCTTTTTAACATACAAAACAATGTCATTTTCCAGTGTCAAATGATTTCTTGATTTTTTTTTTAATTTATCATTATGGAGAATCTTTGTGCACAGTTGTAATATGTAGAAAATGGCATCAAAGTTTTTAATACTGTCGTGGACAGTTCTAGGTATTCCTTTTTAATACGTATCCAAAATTTGTCGATATAAACTATGTTAAAAGTTACTTTAGCTGACTGATCACTTGAAATCTCTGTCAGTTGATCTTGATGATGGGCACTTAGCTCAGCTTTTGTTATGGCTTGCTCACTGAACGGATTGACTATCCACACAACCCCACTCATATCCTTAGCTGGAATGCAATCTGTAAACTGTTCAAGCAAAGTGTCGGGATGAGATGATACTAGTAAGGAGAAAGTGTAAAGGGACGTGGATGTGTATTTAAAATATCTGTCTAAACTTTAGACAGAGTAAAACTTTGGAGGGGTTGCCATAATACTTAGTCTAAAAAGGGGGTCGCAATGTCTAAAAGTTTGAGAACCCATGGTCTAGAGGATACGAAGGAGAGAAATAGAGCGATGGGATGTATCTGATTGGTTATAATGTATTATTAGAGCTTCAAACATTGGAATTTGTATTAACCATATAACGAACAAGCATTAGGGCAGCTGCTTAATTATTTCAGAGTTTCCTCTCTGTTATCAAATAAAAATAATACTTTTGTATATGCCGCCTATTGACAGTGAGAGATGTAGCTGTGAAAAACCGCTGCAAATCCGTGAAAAAATTTCACTTAAGATAATTGATAAGGCAGCGGAAACTGTCGTAGAAACTGTTGCGGAAAGATATCAGGGCTGACGTGAAAGCGGAAGGGGCCCGATGTTGTTGATCCTCTTCTGGTGAGCATATTTCAGGCTTAATGTATGTATCTGCAGCTCGTAACTGGTATGTACAATCCATATTTGTTTGTAAACATTTGATTGCTAAATCCTTTCGATGAAAATGCGAGTTGTTTATGTATTAAAGATTGTAATGATAATCATGTGAAGTCAACATACAGTAAATAGAAAGCATAGTTTCCTACATTTTTCACATTAAAAAAATATCGCAGAAAAAAATTGCTACATCACAAAAATTCAAAGGTTATTTTAAAGGAATATATATATAATATAACATTCATATCAAAGCAAATGATTTCGATAACAAAGAGGTGAAAAGATAAAAAATGTTTATATTTTTGGCAGAAAAAATATTGTTATATAAATATTTTTAGTTGTATAATAATAAAATCAATTTCCATTTGAAAATTTATCAACATTTGATAAATAATTTTTAAGATATTCAAGTTTATATGTCTTCTCTTTTCGATATTTTAAATCTAATTTTAGTTTATGAATGACGACTAATTTAGTTAATGAATTTTAATTAATAATTAATAATAACTCGCATTTTAGTTAAAATGCGAGCTGTTTATGTATTAAAGATTGGAATGATAATCATGTGAAGTCAACATACAGTAAATAGAAAGCATAGTTGAATACATATTCATATTAAAAAAATTTTGCGGAAAAAAATTTCTAAATTACAAAAATTTGAAGGTTATTTTAAGGGAATATATATAATGTAACATTCATATCAATGCAAATGATTTCGATAACAAAGAAGTGAAAAGATAATCATTGTTTATATTTCTGGAAAACAATTTTTGGTAGAAAAAATATTGTTACAAAAATATTTTTAGTTGTATAATAATAAAAGCAATTTCCATTTGAAAATTAATCAACATTTAATAAATAATTTTTAAGATATTCAAGTACAAATGTCTACTCTTTTCGATATTTTAAACCTAATTTTAATTAATAAATTTTAATTAATAATTAATAACAATTTAATTAATAATAACTCGCATTTTAATTAAAATGCGAGTTGTTTATGCATTAAATACTGGAATGATAATCATGTGAAGCCAATTTTACAGTAAATTGAAAGCATAGTTTCCTACATTTTTACATACAAAAAATATCGCAGAAAAAAATTACTAAATTGCAAAAATTCAAATGTTATTTTAAGGGAATATATATCACATAACATTCATATCAATGCAAATGATTTCGATAACAAAGAAGAGAAAAGATAATCTATGTTTATATTTCAGGAAAATAATTTTTGGTAGAAAAAGTATTGCTATATAAATATTTTTAGTTGTATAACAATAAAAGCAATTTCCATTTGAAAATTTATCAACATTTAATAAATAATTTTTAAGGTATTCAAGTACAAATGCCTACAATTTTCGATATTTTAAATCTTCATTTTTAGTTAATGAATGAGGACTAATTTAGTTAATAAGTTTTAATTAATAAATTAACGATGTGGATCTAATATTAGTTAATGAATGCGACTGATTTAGTTAATGATGAATAACAATAGTATTAATAATCAACATAGCATAGTTTCCAAAAATTCGAAATGATAATCTCACTGATTTTATTCATTTTAACAAAAAATTATTTTTAATTTTTCTCAGAATAATTTTCTTAAAATGACATTTAATATTCTCAAAAATAGTTTTCGTCAATTTTCATCCAACAACCATTTATCAGTGAAAAACTTGTTGCTGAGAATAGAATGAAAATTATTCTGAGCAATCTCTTTCACTTTCTTTTTCTTGTGCATAGTTATGATGAAATAGTTTAAAATTCTAAGTGAAATTATGATAAGTGAAGCAATAGAAAAAATATCTTTGCAATTTATACAAAGATTAAAATGAAATCTTCCATGCATATTTCAATGTATCACATCACATCAGAAAATGATTTCTTGAACGGCCAAGCATCACGTACTCGTGCAAGTTAAATTATATTTTTATTCATTTTAATCGTTTCATCGAATGAGTCCCTTCGGTATCGCAAACGATCCAAAAAACTTTGTCTCGCATTGATTGTTTACAAAAAAATATTATATTTCCTGTTTATTGCATTTCGTATAATCGCGTGCTCTAAAGATATTTTTCTATGTTTTATTAGTTGTTGTCATTAACTTATATTTTTTTAATGATAGCTTTTGTAAATGCAATGGCTACATGTTATTGAAAGTCGATTTTTTGAGATGCTCGTGCAGATAATGACATTTTTATTTTTTGGCTACTGATTTTTGTTGACGCTAAGACCTCATCCCAAAAACAATATCATGTTCTTACATAATAACAAATTCTAGTTAAAAGATAATAATATAAATCAATTGCTAAAAGTTTAAGCAAATATTTTCATCTTGTATAATGAAGGATAAATATATTTTGATCAATTCCGATGACATATTTTGAAATGATATTTAAATTTTGAGAATAATCTTAAAGAAATTGTTGAAATGAAAGCAGTTTGTTGAAATAATCTTTATCTTATAAATAAAATTTATCAAATTAAAATAATATTACTAATTAAATTCTTTTTGTTAAAATTTATGAGTTATAATAATTAAAAATTATAAAATTTATAATTTGTCTTAAAATATAATTTTTGAGATCTGCCTTCCACAATTAATTCTATTTCTGGTTAATAACTATTATTTGATGCGAAAACTTGAATTGCACAATACAAACATTTCTGAAATAGAGTACTGATAACGATGTTTAAAAAATGCATTCAATCAAGTTGTTTTTCAAAATAGTAATAATAATATTATTATTATTTTCTAATCAACCATAAATATAAAAATTCATGCTACAGTTGCTTATAATATAAGTGAAAACTGTACAAGACAAGTTGTCGAAGAAAAGGAAAGAACAGATACTGTTAAGCATAAAATAAAAATGAAAAGTTTTATTGAGAAAAAGATTTTTCTATGAAAAAAGGTTTAAAAACCAGGAAAGAAAGTAAATAAATGTACAACAGGAAAGAGATGCAGTTTCGCTGAAACCATTCTACGATCAGGTTTAAATTACTCGGTATTTTTGGCGTAGATGTACATATTGTTAGAAGTAAGCGATCGCCGTGAAAGGGCACCGAGGGAGAGGACGTTGGCGACGGCTGTCGAAGAGCTGGGCAGCAGCCGGTTTGGTTTGGCGAAAGGAATAGTCTGGTAGCCGCTGGACATTTCGCGAAGTCCTCGTGCTTTTGGGCGCGCGCTCGTTCGGCTATATAAGGGACGGGTAGCCGTAGTTCCGGCAATTAGCTGGTTAGAATTTCTTCTCGGAAAAGAATAATCTCGCTGGACTAGCGGATTATTTTTCTCGCTTGTTATTGGTGAGCTGTGTTTACGTTTGCTGTTAACGTTGTATAATTGAGCTCGCTGTGACTTACTTTTTACTGTGCTATACAATAGCTGTTTTGCAGTCTGTTTTCATTGTGCGTAAGGCTTGCATTTACGCTGTAAGTGACTCTTGACTGCTGTATTGTGTTTACCTGAAGTTTTACTTTATCAAGTCCTCCTGTAAATAGCTGTAAATAAATTTGTTTGAGCTGTCCTCAAGTAAAGTCCATTCAATCCGATCCCTCTACGCTAAAAACGTAACAATATTATATTATTACTATTTTGTTCTATCAGTAGATGATTTACATTTGCCTAGCCGATGTTCTTGCTCAGGGGTAGCGCATCTTCCCCGTGATCTGCGTGTCATGGGTTCGAGTCCCGGTTGGGGCATAGTTCTTCTGTTTATCTATAGGATGTGTGAATGTACTCCCCTCCTCTGTGAAAAGGAACTGTGAAAGTGAATATGACGCGTGAGTAGCTTAACTCGTACTCTTGGCCTTAGTTGGCGCTACTTAAAACAAGAGACGCACCCTCTGCTTAAAATCGATGATTGCATCATCAAGCTTATTCATGGCAAGTGGCATTGGAAAAAACAACAACAATATTTGTCAGAGTGTGTACCTGTACAGAGAAGTCTCTCAAAATTTATTAAAATCATCCACCCGTTTTTGTTAAAATCGAGAGAGCACAATAGAATTTTGTTCGCATGATATCAACATTTTTCACCTGAACATTCTCAGAATGGAGTGCGATATAATTTATCCTGAGAATCTAAAGAAATTTTTTACATGGAGAATTTTGCTACCAGGTTCGAATTCGCAGCTGAAAGAATGAAAATCCAATGCCCTACCAAACAGGCTATCGCAACCTGACAATTGCAACTACTATAAAGGCGAAAAAATTTGTTTTTAATTAATTAATAAGAAATTAATGAATTAATATGAATTCCTCGTTTCATCACTGTAAATAACACCACAGCTGGGATGCATCTTTCGGACAAAAAAGTGATTCAGCCACATTTATGAAGATATTTGGTGACAAACCCTCTTTTAATCATTGTAAATAACACCACAGCTGGAATGCATCTTTTGGACAGAAAAATGATTCAGCCGCATTTATGATGATATTTGGTGACAAATCCTCTTTTAATCATTGCAAATAACACCACAGCTGGAATGCATCTTTCGGACAGAAAAATGACTCAGCCACGTTTATGATGATATTTGGTGACAAATCCTCTTTTAATCATTGTAAATAACACCATAGCTGGAATGCATCTTTTGGACAGAAATATGATTCAGCCACATTTATGAAGATATTTGGTGACTGTCATTCATTTTACCTGATATGCACCTGTTGAAAAATGATTTTCCTGCTCTGGTGAAGAAAACCTTAAATTTTATTCTTCCAGCTTATGTTATTCTTCCAGCTTGGTTAAAACCGATACCAGATATAATTATATTTACTACTTGAATTAAAACTCTGGAATTCGAACAAAATGGAGTTTACTTTGTCATCATTAGATTGATGAAATAAAAAAAAATCTTTTTCCTATTTCGCAAAACATTCCTGGTATCCTTTCTCTAATGAATTTTTCATACTGTAAAACGTTTGACATGTCATAGATGTACAATAGTTACGAAATATTTACTTTTGGCGAGAATTGATCATTTTTACTTGATTAATAGTGTCATCATTGACGAGTTATTAGGCAATTAAACTCAGGTATGCTTTGAAAATATCTAAAAAAATCGAACTTCTGTTTTAGACATATTTTTTTCAGCCTATATAAACAAAAATTTTACGTAAAGGCTTCACATAGTCACAATAGTCTATAGCGAATTTGGCATATTTAAATCCCTACATTTTTGAATTATCGCTTTTACATGTTTATGGAAGAACAGACTGACAGACAGTCAACTCTTAGATGGATTTGTCTTAATAATTGACAGGTGATTTTATTAAAGATCTAAATATATGTGCAGAATTTCATCTATTTAGCTCTCTTCGTTTTACAACTATTGAGTTAACTTATACTCGGACAGACGGACTTTCTTTGAACTGATTTTACTCAAAATTTGACAGATATCTACAAATCTGTCGTATAGACTGTATTGTTCTGTTTTTTTAGCTTAACGGGTTCGGATTGAATGGACTTTACTTGAGGACAGCACAAACAAATTTATTTACAGCTATTTACAGGATGAAGTAAAACTTCAGACAAACACAATCCAGCAATAATCAGTCACTTAAAGCGTAAATGCACGTCTTACGCACAATAAAAACAGACTGCAAAACAGCTGTCGTATAGCACAGCAACAGAAAATCGCAGCGAGCTCAATAATACAACGTTAACAGCAAATGTAAATACAGCTCACTAATAGCAAGCGAGAAAAGTAATCCGCTAATCCAACGTGACGATTCTCTTCCGAGAGGAGAAAAACTAACTGCCGGAACTACTGCTACTCGTCCCTTATATAGCCGACCAAGGGCTCTCCCAAAAGACCGCGAAGCAACGCGGCGCTTCACGCAAAATCCAGTGACTACCAGACTATTCCTTTCGCCAAACCAACCCGGCTGACGCAAAACTCCTCGTCAAAAGCCGCCAACCTCGGTGTCCTTCCGCGCGCTCGTCCGCTTGTTACAGTATATTTCAACCACCTAGATCAATGCACGATTGAGTTTACTTTTTAGCAGACATACATACATAGATGCATTTTGCAAAATTTCGAACTTAGGGAAGTCTAAAATGAGGAAATTCATCCAAATATGGAATTTTTTGATGATAATTGTACTTCCCAGTATACTAAAAAAAATGTAATTTATTTTTTACTAACGACAGTTTTATTATATAAAGTAATGCTTTAGATACATTAAGGAAATAAAATATACATTAAATGCTTTCCAGAAAAACCTTTATGGGAAATGGTAAACCTCTAAAGTCTTTTCTATGATATTTATAGAAAAAAATCTGTAGCTGACTAACGAGAGATTTATTACTTATACATTGAAGGGATTTAAACTTACAAGTCATTATTACACGTTATTTGATTTTACAGCTCGAAGTTACCATAATATAGTCATCATAACAGATTTGCACCATAAAATAATGTATATACATATTATTGTGGTAAAAAACACGTGAGGCAGTTTCAAATTCATTCAGTGAACTAAAGTGACATGTTTACAAAATATTATAAAGAAATAAAAATATGAAATTTGTGCATTCTTCGTGTTCAGATTGCTCGGATGAAGCCTTTAAATATTTTTACTGTAAATGCCATCCAAATTTTTAGGAAGCTGCTTTTGAAACTAACGAAGTAAGTAACTTTTATTTCCGAATATCAAATTTATATTTTAAACTGAACTACGTTTAAATTTGTATAAGTTAAATAAAGTTTGGTTTCATTCTGAGTCATATTTAATCTTAGATTTAAATTATAAATCAATTGAGTTTAATGTACAGATTATCATAAATTCTGGTTTAAAATTATTATGCTAACATTTACTTTAAATTAAAAATCATGATCTAAATTTTTAATCTTATTTCACAAGTCATAAAATTTGAAGGCGATGAAATGTTCATGATAGTTAAATGATTTAAGCTTCTTTTTCTTTCTTTCAAATACTAAAATTGTTTGTTTGGCTTGAGTTCAGGAATTACTTGTATGGAGCAAAAAATATTTTATTGCAAAATAATATGTTACCAATGATAGTTTGGTGCGATCGTAGTTTAACCCCCTGCTTGGCGCGCTTTTCAAAAATCGCCAACCACGATCTAGGGTTGGTATAATAGGAATCCAGGGTTGGTATAATAGGAAAACCATAAAGTTGCCATCTTTGACGAATTATCGCCAACTTGGCGAAGAAGGGGGTTAAATTACTAATCACCCGATAGTTTTTTTTTGTTTATGTATATTAACATCCCGTTTTAAATCAAAACAGGAACTATTTTTGAGGGAACTCGAAATTTTGAATCGTGATCAGATAACAAGGACGACACCTGAGCTATGATACCATGCCTTTGATACCTTGTATACTACAAATCGTGTAAGATTATGAAGATTTTTGGAATTTTGGGGATTTTTTTATTATAAAATCTATACCTAAGAATTCTTAATATAAGTAAATACGTACTTCTTCTGAGGACTCATTCTCACCCCCTTAAGGTTTTCTAATGTAGAATAGAAATAGAGTGAACGAGAGATAGCTTTTTTTTCTTGATTGCCTGATTGAAGATCATTCCCTTAAACTCTCTTTGTTTGAAATGGGCGCTTAGTAATTTGGATTTAGATTTTATTGGACATTTTTCGGATACCCTCAAATCCAATCACCCATGAAAAGATTGAAATCTATTTTGTTACCTTACAAATCGCCAACAATTCCAAATATTTAATAAAAGGTACTATATCGTTAAAAAATACTGCGAATCTGTTTTTGAAGATTTACAAATACACTATTCCGATATTATTTGAGTTGCCATATTGGCGAAATATTCAAGAATCGTATTTTAGCCGATTTTCTATTAACAAAAGAAATTTATAATTCCTCCATGTTGTCCGATATTTTAAATGCCGACAGGGTATTTTTCCGATAGCCGGGTGAAAGAGAAAAATCGCCAAATAATGATGAATTCCGCTAAACGTCTTTGGCGAGTTTTCGCTTGCGCCCGGATAATGGAAAAATACCCAAGGCATTTCTGTGAAATCATTATTACAATTTTTCAGACATTTTGTATTAAAAAGATTTCAGTATTAGACTGTCTTCACCAACGGTCGCCAAAGGTTTAGTAACTCATTGGCGACGGATTTAATTTTGGTGATAAAGATCAACGGATTACACCATCGCCCGGATTGCCATAATTGGCGGTTTAGTGACTCATTGGGGACGACTTTAAATTTGGCAATAAAGTTGGACGGTCTAATACGTAAGTACCAATATTTCAATCACAAAAACTAAGGTCTAAGACATTATTATTAGAGTTATCGACTAGTTTATAATAAATTCTAGCGAGTATTTAGTATTATCAAGTACTCACCCAGAGACTTGTTGATTCTGATTGAAAAGATACATATGACCTATGCAAATAACTGACTCAATAATTAGACTGGTATGAAACTTTTCCTTTGATGTGGGATGTATTAAGAAATTCTATCGGGATAAACTGCTAAACAATACAAATTCTGCCTAAAAATAAGTATTAAAACCTTAGTTTTGAATTGATTTTTATTGATGCAAGCTTCTTGATAAAGTATGCATATTGTTACATCACTATCAATTTTCATCATTTACTGTGTTCCGCTTCCTTAAAAATATAATGAGGTTGTATTATTTTATCCTCCATAGTATTCTGCAGTTATAATGACCAATATTGCATATTGTATGCAAAAAAAATTACCCCGGCCTTTCATTGAAACTATTTGGTAATTTCTGATTCAAGACGCAGCATTTGTCTATTTTTCAACAATTTTCTGCTTCAAATCTTGCTTTTTGTTCAACAAAACGTCCTCAGATGTATCAGGCACAACATGCGTATGAACCTATTGTTACGATACGAAGTGGCGAAAATTCCAATATTTCATAGTTGTTTTTGTTACTAATCCCAGATGGCCCAGCAGTGCTGCACCATCTCCATAAAATCCAATGTTTCTAAAATGTCCATAAATAGAGCTGAATCTTCGGGTATGCCATGTTTTGTAAAATTTGGACAATTTAAAATGTGAGTGGGAGAAGCTGGAGCGCTCTTACTTCGATGACAGTCCGGGAAATACTTATGTCCCTGGTGAAAAGTGAGGCCTTTATTATGTCCGCTGATAAATAGAGAAAGGGCTGTGCTTTGTTTTCTATTCCCCCTGGTCTGGAGGGTTCCTCCAGGACAATCTCTAAAGTACCAGGAGTTATTCGGAGGAACACGCCAAAGCTTATTTGTCTCCCCTTTTGCAATTGAGGAGATCTCTGAATACGTGAGAGTGTGGACATTACCCACTTCATCAGTGGTAGCCGCCACAGCAAGAGCGTCAGCTCTCTCGTTGCCTTCAAGTCCGATGTGGGAATGGGCCCACTGAAAGTGAAGGTTGTACTTTGCGATAGATAGTATTTAGAATGTTAATGCTCGTTAAGTCTCCTACTTACTTCCAGTTCGATAGGTGCTGTAAAGAGGCACGATATTTCATAGTATATAGCTGATGTACTTGGCATCCTTGGCATATATTTTGGCTATTCTTGAGCTTACATAAAGGTATTTGGTTCTCTCCTAGCCTTCTCTAAAATTTTTGTACTATTTTTGTATCTATTTTCTTCTCCAGCTTCTACTCATTTGCTTGGTGATGTCTCAAGAGCACACACCACCACCACCGCAACCTCCTTCACAGACTGCAAGTTTCCAGCGAGAACCGAAGAAAGATGCAAGTTCATCGCCAGTAGTGGGAGCAGAAGTTGCAGAACGGGCAAGAGAATTCCTTACGTGGACATTCAGAGATGTCTTCGACTGGAATCCAAGATACTTTCAACAAATTAGAGGGATCCTCAACATTATTGAAGTGGTAAGTTATACTTTTGACTGTCAGTCGAGCGCGGGGTTTGCTCATGCTGCAGCTGATTAATAATAACGACCGATGATTGGCGCATTTTCGCCAATCCTTTGGCACAATTCGCGAAGATTGGCGTATTTTTAGGGATAAATGAGAGGGATAAATATAATTATTTTAAATGATCCCGTTTGAGAAATCCAGCTTGAATTTGGTGGCAAGCGCATGATCAGAGGCAATATAGGACATGTGGTATTAGCTTTGTAAACCGGGTAACATCTACAATATATAGGTGTACTTTTGTATTGGGATTCACTGGTTCGTACCTCGACCTTCATTCGCTACATTGGTGACCTTGACCACGTAAACACGTGCAGCTGCCATGGCGCCATCTATCCTCAGCAAAAATCATCAGACATACTTGATGCAGCAACCAAAATAAAACCGTCAGACTCACTTGACACAGTAACCAAAACAAAGCCATCGGACTCACTTATAGAACGATATAACAGCACAATGTAGGGTACTTGTCGGTTGTAAAGGCGACTGAAATTTTTTGGATTTTTATTCTTGGCGCTTTTTGGTTGCTGTTACAAATAGCAAGTACCGAAAGATGTAACAATTTTTTTTATTACAAAAAATGTAAAAGATTAATGAAGAATAGAAAATAGATTAGATTAATGACAACAAAAAGCATTCTAAGAGAGATAAAAACCCAAAATTTAATTTCACTTAGTTTAAAAACGATTTTGAAAAATTTCATCAAGTTTTAGGCACTTAGGGATTATCTCTTCGATCATTTTTGACAAACCCGGTAATATCGCGAAAAGGTAGCTTTGCGCCAATAACCACAAATTATTTTTAATTTTGTAGCGACCAAGGATTTCGCCAATCTTTTGGCACAATTCGCATTTTCGCCAATCCTTTGGCACAATTCGTAAATATTGGCGTATTTTTACAAGCTTTGGCAGATTGATGTTATACTCCTTATGTATCAAATTTTATTATGTTTATTCTGTTAGTTTCTGTGAAAGTTATGTGACTTCCATCAGTGAACTTGTTCATTTTAATGCTAATTATTTACTTCGAAAATAGCTAATAAAGTAGAAATTTAAATTATGGTATTTAAAAATAAAGACATTTTTTCAGCCATATAAACTTACGAGCCTATTATTAATACAATTAGAATATGTTTTAGACACGTTAATGAAATTTTCTTATATGGATATCCATGCTTTTCTATTAGCGGAACTGAAAGCAAATTCTGCTCACACATAAAATATAGCAATTTGGTGTATAGAACTAAAAATCAACAAGTAATATAAAAAATAATTAAGTCAATTCCTACTTAGCTCAACAGTAAAATTTTATTTCAGTTATTTTTTATTAAATAATTTCAATTAATGTAAATAACTGACCAAAAAATCATACCTGTCTAAAACAAAATCAAGTTCGTATCCGTTGAAAATAAATCAGAACGTACTTGGAACAAACTCAATTGGAGTTGAATTTTCAGTGCCAGTTGTGGATTCACAGCCAATTGAGGCAACCTAAAATGCTTGAATTTTCTACTCCAGTTGGGGTAACGCAATATAGATTAGAAATTTATTTTATTCTGTTTTATTTTGATTCGGAAGTACTTCAAAATTAATCCGAAAAATCAATTCATGTACAATGTTTGATTTTAAAAGCTTCAAACATTAAAAAATAGATAACATCGTTTAAAATAACTGACCAAACACATGTTAAGCCTACCTGATTAGAGTGGGGGAAAACAAACTGAATTTGTTTCTTTTTTGGCAGTGGGGAAATGAAGACTTTTGGCTAAGAAGATAGTTTTTAATTTATTTATTTATCAAAAAACAGTTATTTATGATATATTTTAAATAACATCAGGACAATTTGGATATAAACTTCATAATTTTGAGTCTTTATCGAATGACGAGAAGGACACCTGAGCAGGCACTCTGTATCCAATTTTCTCATCATTTCAGAAGAAAGAGGAATGTAATTGATTGTCAGTGTCAGATTTAAAGTACAGAAAATCCGTATGCATGGTATGCATGAGATTCAGTTGCATTTCAAATCTAGAATTTATTGATATAATAATGAGACATTACCGTTTTATCATAAAGAATTCAGAGGGTGAACTAATTTGCTGAAATATGTAAATCGCATCTGGTATATATATATATATATATATATATATATATACATATATATCTATATATATATATATATATATATATATATATATATATATATATAATTTTAATGTTACATTTTTTTATCCAAATAACTAGATACCAAGGTAATTCTAAACGGCCGGTGGTTATTTGCCAATAAATACTTGTGATATTTTACTTAATTACCATAAGGGACCTCGGAACTGCCTCTTTCATAGGGGGTTCATCCCTGTGTTGTGACTAATGGCACTTGCCGTGAACAAGCCTCCGCTGATACGATTAGTAGATTTTAAGCTAAAGAAATAAGTCTCTTTGTTTTACAAGTAGCGCCAACCTAGGGCCAAGAGTACGACTTAGCTACACACACGTCACAACCCATTTTAGAGGGCGGACTTCATTCATGCAAATTCATTCACACATATCAGATCGTAAATTAGACCTGGAACAGAGAACAATCACCTCTGACCCAGTACCCCCAGTGATATTACTCTCGATATGGAGGACTTTGCGACCAAGAGCAGATTTTACGAGCGCCAGACGCCATACATTCGGGGAATCTTTTGGCCGGTGAGTTTCGAGCCCGTAATCTAAGGACTACGAGTCTAACGCTCTACCAACCAGACCATTCCGGCCTGGTTCTATCCTTCATCCCTTGCAGTAGTACAACCTCATCGCCATTACTACATCTCCAATATAAGCGGAATTCGTACACTTATTCTGCAACTTCTTGTCATTGGTACTGTCTGTCCATAAGGAGATCTCTGGCCGACAGTCGTCTATGTTTACGGCGGGCCTTATAGAAACAGGTTACTGCAGGAAGAATCCATTTCGCAGAGGTAGAAATTCATTCAAGTTTCTTACGTTGGCGGGTTTAGCAACTAATTGGCGGTATTGATATATTGCCTTTTAATTTTCGAAAGCAAATTCGAAAAATAATTCATTGGGATGAAAATCATTTGTGTACTTAATTTTGAAAATATATATTATTCCTGTTAGAATAATACAGAATTTCCTATCTGATTAGTGCAGAAAGAACAGAGTAAATCAAATAGAAAAACTGAATAATAATTTATATGTCTAACGACTGCACAAGAAGGAAAAAAAATTCAGTAGAATCCAGCATGACAAAAAATTAATTTTCATTTTTTTTGTTTTAAATTTATTCTCCGCAGCAAACGCGAAGTAATCTATCTAATTCAACATAAAAATAACATAATAATCATAATTATTTCATATTTTTATAAAAGGTTGCTTTTATTCTGTTACAAAGTAAAATATCCATTGTTAAATATGCTTAAAACCTCTCCAAAAAGTTTTTTTAATAAATGATTTTCAGCCCAGTAAATTATTTTTCGAATTTGCTTTCGAAAATTAAAGGCAATATATCAATACCGCCAATTAGGCGCTAAACGTGCCAACGTAAGAAACTTGAATGAATTTCTACCTCTGTGAAATGGACTCTTCCTGCAGTAACCTGTTTCTATAACGCCCGCCGTAAACACAGACGACTGTCGGCCAGAGATCTCCTTATGGACAGACAGTACATCCCACCACTTATACCATTTATATGCATTTTCGTATTCGCTTTGAGAAAAAAATGAGTTTAGATCTAATAAATTAAAGATTTCATTAAAATCTGCTCTTAGCATCAGCATTTGTTTTCCTTCTCTAATTCCCTGACATTCTTAACCACTTAACTGGTTTGCCCGTATGCCGTACGTGCATCGATTTATCGAATTTTGATAGTTGTAAACAAAACAAAAAATAAACCGTTCATAACGTTTATAATTCAATAGTAAAAGGACTTCGAATACGTAGATAAGTCAAGTATTCGATGGATTTCCATTTGAATCAAAATAAGAAAATACTCCCAAAATAGAAGGTGTCATCTTATTAGTTAGCAAAGAAAAAAAACCTCTTAAGGGGTTAAGTTTGACAAAAGGTTATACGAAAAATATACAGTTGAAATGATATGACAACTTTATATGAACTGTATGTGTTTTATAATGAGTACTGCAGTCAAGTTAAGTGGTTCAGTGCTACAGTGGAACTGCAAAGATCTTTTCTTAGTTATGATGAACACTGTGTTATTTATTCTTTACCGTATTTACAATTAAAAGAGATCCTGAAATTATCCCACTTTAATCTTTTCACCCACTTATAGATCCTGAGTATGTTTGTAATGTCACTGATAGCGTCGGCTTGTCAAATCAGCCCGACTGCAGAAACACATGACAGCGGGTTCTACTGCAAATCCAGTGACACATTCCTGTTTGTCGTCTCGACGAGCGCTTTCTTGCATTCCACACTGCTGATGGTTTGTTGCTTGCTGTCGAAGAAAACCGAGAGCAGACTGTGGAGTACCTCATACGTAAGTTGCTCATGTACATGTTGTAAAGACTTGGCCTTGGTCGGTCAAATGAAATGGTAGCGTGTTATACACAAAGGGTTTATTTACAGCTTTACACAGAAAAACACGTCATCTAGGTTAGATACAGGATATATTTACAATGGATTGACTGTTCGACAACTATGCCGGGAATTTACAAGCTGTCTGCGTATTCGGCTACTGCCTGTAGCTCCAGAGATCTACGGATTACTTCCGGTAGATCTTTCTAACAAACTCGATATCGCGTGATATCTCTTCCACTTCAGCATTCCTCACAGCTCGTCTCGTCCACCGGATCAGCTTGTCTCCTCTTCTCTTCTCCTCTCTTCCCTTTTTAGCGGGCGCGAAGCTCCACCTCTCAGCCTGATATTGGCGCGCTGGAGATGCCGGTTGTCCAATCATTCTACTCCCACTCGCGCCACCATGTCGTGGGAAGATTTCTGAGACATCCACCCCTTATCAGCACCGTCCCCCGCTGTTCACACCTGCGTTCTTCCTTCAATGGGTTGTAAACAGCATCTGCTGTTCGTTATCTGAACCCTTCCCAGCTGGGGTGGTCCATAGACGAAATAGTCCCGTCTGGTATTTTGACCCGGTTCACTGCTTTAATGAGCCGAAAACATGTGTGATCCCTTATCTGTCTTTCTCAAATTCTAAGAACGGAAGAAACACAATGGGATGAATAGCCTCACCGCTGGATAGGAATATCATTGTTCGATCATGTGTCTCTTCCAGCAGGAGACAAAGTGACGACTTCCTTACAATGTATACCGAAACTGACTGATTGATACGGCGCTGCTCAGAATAATATTTTCAAATGAATGTGTTTAATGAAATAATTTTTCGTTTTTTAAAATTTAATAATACAGTCATTTGCTTTCTCCCATGTTATTTGATTCCCTGCTCAGCAGCTAATGTTTTTCTTTCCTGATCGGTGCGATTTCAGAAATTTTAGAATTCAATTTTTCTCTCATACAGTTGAAACAGAAGTTCTTTTTTTTAAATCTTGGCTTTTATTGTGATGACTAGTAAAGGATACTAATTTCCTTTTTGGGGAATTTGTGCACCTTATTATCTGCTTTATATCACGATGCCATCTGCTTTCGTTAGAAACAGAAATCAATAACTAAATGAGATCGTGTAAAAACTAAGACAGACATCTCTTTGTTATTAAATTACAATCGGATTGCGGAAATTAAAAGGTATGCAACCTATGGTTCAAAACATTCTACATTAAATCCCATGCCCAGCGAGTGAGTGAATTTGTAATTCTATGGCACTAGTGCCATCTTTGGCCATACTGCTCCAAACATACGGTAAAAAGTATCTTACAAGTATTAAAAATTGAATACAACATGTAAAAAAATTTGTTACGCTGTAGTTATTAATTGACAAATTAGTAAAAATAAAAAGTACTCAACTCAAAATATTTAAATGATACTAAAAAAGATGCAAAAAATCAATTTCTTTTTAAAATTTTAAAATGCTCTGGTGAGGATGTTCTCCCACCATGTCATGAAGGTTTAAAGCTGACGATCTGAAATAATGTCACCTATGAGGATTAAAAACCGGACATTCTGTTAAAATATGAATGACGGAAAAATCGACCAGACACGTTGAGCAAACTGGACACTGCTCGCCAAACAAAAGATGTTTACGAATGAATCGGGTGTGCCCGATGCGAAGTCGACTCAACTTGGCATCGAATTCTCTCACCAAAACAACTGGCCATAAAGAAATGTTTGGTTTATTGGAGTGCAATTTATTAGACACAAATCCCATGCCCAAGGAGAGCAAGGAATCGTGCCCAATGGTGGCAAAATGACCAATTTAACACTTCTGTATATGTTAACATCTATGATTGTATTAGTAATGTTTTAATGTCACAACAAATCTGACGTTTAAACGTCTGTTCCATTTCGAAACATATTGTTAGCAAAGCAAAATTCATTCTTCACATGGCGACGCAAATGAGTATGTCATGCTGAGTTTAAAATAAAGTAATAAATCATCCAATCATTTTTTATAAGATTTAAAATTGACTTTCGCAAAATCCGATTGCCATGCTATCAAGGCTACGACGTGGCCATGCAAATTTCAGTACTTACGTACTATACCATTCAAATTTATCGCCAAATTTGAAGTCGTCGCCAATAAGGTGCGACAGGAGAGAGCATCACCCCCTTTTCGCCAAGGATATTAGCGCCAAATATGGCAACCCGATGTTGTCGTTGGAGGATATCTTCTTCCGGGAGATAAGACGCAAGAGCGCGGGGAGTTGGCGATTTTGAAAAGGGAGCCAAGGGGGTGATGCTTTCTAAGGATCAATTAGATTGCTAAACCACCAATTATAGCAATCCAGCAATGGTGTAATCTGTTGATCTTTATCTTTTAAAATCAAATTTAAATCCATCGCCTATGAGTTACTAATTGGCGATCATTGGCGAAGACGTTATAATACGCAAGTACTCAAATTTCACCCATACCTATACCGTTTTCAATCCCCAACACCTATTCAATTGGTTCTAACCCTAATATATTCAAGGTGCAATATAATTCCCTAAGTACAACATTTTTAACTATTTCCCTTACAGAGTTCTTTGAAAAATATTGCTAAAAATCATCACATTTAAAAAATTTTTTTAAATACTAGGAAACGAAACAAGACCAAAATATGTATGTTTTAAGTTGATTTTTTACAAATTTTTTGAAGGTGTAAAAGCATTTAGTTTCAATATTAGTATACTATCCCGAGTTATCTCAGGCAAATGAAAAATAAATATTAGTCTTAGTATGATAATTTTTGAAACAAGGGACCACACAAAGTGATACCTGACATTCTGTACACTGGTATCTAGTCTATCAATTCATTATCCAAATATAATTATAGAAAAACTCCCAAACACTATGTATATCAATATTGAAATTCATACCTGCGTTGGCAGTAAAAATAAAACGAGCAGGAGAAGGTGGAAACTTCGTTTTTGGAGTTGCATTACCACTGACGAGCTGCCGGCAAATCGTTCGACTCCGAACCACTTGAACTATCGTTTTCACCAAGGCTACATATAGAAGAATCACTGCCACTATTTTCAATGTCCACCTCTTCATAATCACTCTCTGAAAAATCACCGCTTTCGCTATCTTGCATCATCGCCATTATTTTACTTACTTCCAACGCAACTATCCTTCTTTATACATTACTAAGCAACAAGCAGAAGTATACTGTACAATAGGAAAAACATGTGAAAAATCCCGCCAAAAAAGCCTCGAAACCAACAAAACTCGGTTAACTGCTAATCGAAGCTGAATATTTCCTCTCATTTATTCTAGGCCAAATAAAACCGTGATAAAACAAATTATACTAACAAATTCTGCATCGCCCGTGTTTTATCGGGATAGTAATTATTTTTTTATTTAATTTCTCGGATAACTTGGGATAAGCAGTTAAGTTAAAATTCTTAATTCCAATTACTAAGAATAAAATATTTATGAAAGATAATCCCAAAATTAAAAGAGATGCTGACCAAAACTTAATATATCTTTCTCATACTTTGAAAACGTTGATTTCATACTACTATTCAAGTTCTGTTGCTGTTGTTACTAATGGCACTTGCCATGGAGGCCGTCAGCGACTTTAAGCCGAATTGGCGTCTCTTGTTGGTACTTACGTATTATACCGACTTCGCCAAGGATCGCCAACGGTTTCGTAACTCATTGGTGACGGATTTAAATTTGGCGATAAAGATCAATGGATTTCACCATTGCCGGATTGTCATAATTAGCGATTTAGCAACTCATTGGTGACGACTTCAAATTTGGAAATAAAATTGGATGGTATAATATGTAAGTACCCTCTTGTTTTTGAAGTAGCGCCAAATAGGTCCAAGAGTAGAACTTAGGTACATCACGCACCACATGCGCTTGCACAGCCCCTTTTTACAGGGGAGCACTTTCATACACCTTAGAGCACAGAAGAACAACCATGTCCGGACCCAGACTGGAGCTCGGGACGCCCAGATTACAAGGAAAGATTCACTACTTCTATGCCAAGAGGCCAGCATTTAAGTTCTAAGGACAATAAATCCTTCTTATTGTTTTGGATTTTTATATACTGTTTTTTATATTAGCAGTATTCTTTTATTTCTTTTTTAATTTCTAGTATACGTGGTATAGAAGAACTATATTAATCGTCAAAAAATTCGAACTACGAATTCGAATCTTTACATTTCAGTGACTTCGAGGACCATATTTTTGAAAAATGTCCGCCCGTTTGTCTGACAGAGATAACGTAAAAACTCTTTGAGCTGAACTATTGACAATTGTTATAAGGTCATTACACCAAATTTGTCGATTTCTATCAAATTTAGAATGAAATCTGTTAAGAAATCCATATGTGCAGTTGCTCTAAGGGTGGATATGAATTAACACAATAACTACAAAACGAAAAAAACATAGATAGACAGATACAATTTTATAACTGATTTAACCTCTGTTGTATAGACACTTGTCACATTTTGAGCCCTGTATTAATATTATTAATTAATCATATATTTATAAAACATGTCTAAAACCAACACTCGATTTTCGGATCCTAACAACTGCAAGTCAAGGATTGGCTGAAATCCTCGGAAAAGGATCACACGGTAGATAAAATAAAAATTCTAATGTGTGAATTTTCTAAGGAGTTTCTAATATTTCAGGAATATATAAACGTGGTACTTAAATGAACAAAAACTTAAATACATCAAATTTGGTATAGAATTTTGTAACTTCAAGTGGTACTTACAAAAAACAAGGACTTAAATACGCCAAATTCTATATGAGAAATTGCGACTACAAGTGGTACTTAAAAAAGAACTTAAATAAATCAAATTTGGTATTGGATTTTGTGACTACAAATGCTACTTAAAAAAACAAGGGCTTAAATGCATTAAATTTGGTATGGGATTTTATGACTACAAGTGCAGTTCTTTGTCGATATCTTATTTCAATTTATTGAGGAACTCGTGCGTAAAACACAAATTCGACTTTTTCTTTCTATCAAAGCCGGCCAGGGGTTAATCGCCAAATAAGTCGCCAAGGATTCGCAAAAAATGCTGAATTCACGCAAATATCAATGTTTTTTAACTACTGTATACCAATGCCATGTAAGATGGCATGGTATGGTAAATTTATTAGAGAGTATGGTTGAAAGTATGGATGAGACAACTCCCGCTGCTTTTGCTTTAAAATTGAAAATAAATCTAAAATTTTGGAATCTATAGTTTTACAGCTTCTAAAAAAGTTTCTTTGCCTTACAGGAAATTACTTTCTATGTGTTTTATTCTGTGCTTTACTTCATATCCTCAGTATCACTGACAAGCAATGTTATAAACAGAAATAGAGGAAAATATCAGCAAGAAGAAGGCTACAATAATACTCTAGCTGGAGGGGTGAGTACAACTAGTACTTACGTATTAACGCTGCCGCAGCTACAGATTTGGCGGATTTAAGAGCCGCCAAACTACACCTAATTTTTTTTTCTAAACACGCGCCAGAGTTATAGAAAGGGCAAGTACCACGAAGCTCTAGGTGATATTCCTTTTAATCTTTACCTTGCCTTAAACTTTAAATAACTGCAGCTTTGGCGGTTTTAAGTGCCGCCAATCTGCACAGCATTAGGGCATGTTTGGCTGCTGTTGGATTAATACGTAACTAATAATTAAGCCAGAAGTAGATTTAATTGAAATTGTGTGTTTCAAATCTTTTAAAGTAAAATTAATTTCAATTTTCTTCGGACCAACTATAATAAGTTCATGTATTTATTATTCTTGTTTTTAAAATCATTTCGTAATTCTGTTGTTCATAATTTCTATATAGCTTTTAATATATACATTAGAAAAAATTAATAGCCGTTATAGAAATATCTGATATCGTCGAAACGCGCCTAAAAGGTATGTAGTATGTATGGTTCGTTCGGAATGAATTTAAAAAAAAAAAACGTTCGAAAATAAATATATTTTTTCATGTTTGCCTATAATAGATTGAAAAAACATCTATGAAACCTATATATATATATATTTATATATACCTTAACAAATTACCTAATTTAATGAAAGATTTCGTTATACGTACCAAGGTGTATTTGTTCTAACGATATAAGAGAAAAAGTGAAATTCGTAAATATATAAGTAGAACAGTTTTCGTATTCTTATGACGGGTTTACCCTCGACCAGTTAGTTATAAGACAGCTAGTAGGCAGCGCATACGTAGAAAGGGACCGATTTATTTCTCATAATTTCATAAGATAGATTCAGACATTCCATGTTTGGCTAGAAATTACCGTTTTAATCCCACACCTGAATAAAATTTTATCACTGCTTATGGTATTAAAACAATGGATATTTATCCAAGGAAACAGGGTAAAAAATATTAAAAAGGAATCTACTTTGTATATTTCAATGTATCATGTCAGAACATCATTTCTTGAATGGCCAAGCAGCTCGTATTTGTGCAAGTTAGATTATATTTTTATTCCCTTTTAATTGTTTTCATCGAATGAGTCACTTTAGTATTGCAAACGATCCCCAAAAACTTTCTCTCGCATTGATTGTTTACAAAAAATATCACATTTCCTATTTATTTCATTTCATATAATCACGTGCTCAAAATGACATTTTTTTAAGGTTTTATTTTCGGTAGTCATAAACGTTTTAATCAGAGCTTTTGTTAATGGGGTAGCATCACGTTATTAAAAGCTGATTTTTTGAGGTGCTCGTGCAGATAATAAAATTTCAATCTTTTGCCTACGGATTTCTGCTGAGCCACAAACCTCATTCCTAAATCAATATCATGTTCTGACATGATAAAACAAACTTGTCAGCATATCTAAATTTGAAAAACTATATGAAAGAAATTCGATTTAAAATGAAAGAACACAATATCGCATTAGAAAGAGTAAAATATGTCTGAATCAATCCAATAGATCATCATGTTTTCCCGCCAAAAAAACTCGCCAAATTCTACAAACACATGTGCAGTAAGGAAAAAAAATCAGTACAGCGGCATGTAATTGTCCCGTCTGGACAATCACTTGCCATCGATCAAACAGCATTTTTTAGCCTTTCTACGCATGCGCAGCCTACTTGCCGTCTTATAATTGGCCGAATGTAAACCTAGTATCATTTTCAATCCCTTTAAAGGCATTAGTATTGCCAATTTTAATCAAAAATCATAAATTAATTGCTAATGTAAGGCTCTCTCAGAAATGCGATTCCTAGTCTCATCGTTTTTGTATTTAAATATTTATTTATGGGTACAAATTTTAGAACTTGGCAAAATATGTTTAATTGTGAGAGAAATATGTATTGAAATTTATTTTATTGTGTTCCGCTTTAATGTGTACATTAAAGTAGAGCATCAAAGTATATCAAATCGCCAGTTAAAAATGGAGAATGGATGATGAGGTAAAAATTGCTATAAAGAATGACAATTAAAGACTTAACAATCAATTATTTTAACACTAAATTTAAGCAATTTTGAAAATATTTGATTAACTGGGATTGCTAGTCCTTACAAAGTCTGCTTTTTGAAGGCATTGATTGCCCTGATTTAATTTAATTCTGGAAGTAAAAATTCCAACCCTACCGGATGTATCGGGCTTTGCAACAGGATATTATACCAGAGCTCATTGCCATGGAATCTAAAGGGGGTACACACATTTTTTTTATTTAAAGGAACATTGTATGGTTTCACTAGGCGTCTGAGTGGACGAACAATAAATTAGTTGGTACACTATAAATTTTTTAAATGGTAACACAAATGAAGTAGACTAAAAACTGATCTTGATACCCATGACATTTCAAACGTGTACTTGGTAATTTTTTAAACCTTGAGTAAGCATTCTATGGCTTCGTCAATTGTAGGAACCGGAAGTTAGTTTCTTTAAAACATAGAAAGTAAGGATTCTGAAGAAATTAGCAAAAATAGTTACACACAAAAAATAAGCTAAAAAATGTCAGCCTTTATTAACAAGGCTATTAATGACATTCTCATTGGCACCATTAATTCTTTAAAAAGATCCACTCACCTTTATTCTGTGTCACAACCGTCAATGATGTGACGATAAATCGAAGAAATCATGAATTCAAACAAAAAAAAATTGCTAAAAAGTTCTACAAATTCCATTCAAATGAAGACCGCGAAACAAAATTAAAGAGCAGACGATTTTCCTTAAAATAATAAATTCAAAAATTCGTTTGTTGGAAAGTAGAAGCGAAAAAAATCTTTTGGTAATTCATTTTACAAATAATTCTAAAAACATTTTTACCGTTATTCAGAATTGTTTTATTTAAAATAGGTTTGAATTTTAATTTAATTTTTAAATCAACAATAGTTGGCTAATTGTTTTCTATTTTGTGTTTACTTAAAATTCCTGTAGTAAATGGACAACAACAAATGGGTTTAGTTGAAAAATTGCTAATCAAATTATTCCACTTGATTATTTAGATAACATTATTGGCAACGGATTAAGGTAGACTTTCGTTGGCATATGAAATTTTTAAGATATTAATTTTGACTTTAGATATTAATGACTTTAAGATATTAATTTTTTGCTTAAGAGAATACAAATTTTAAAAAGTTGTTTAATATCGGATGCTTAGCATTTTCTTGCTTTAAATGTGTACGTATTTACAAACATAGGCATTTTAACAACAAATGCTGCAAAAAATAATTCTACAATAATTTCAAAACTTAGGCAAAGTTCAAATAAACTATTGTCGTAAAGCATGTTTCAACATACTCTCAACGGAACAACAACTAGTTTGAAAACGTCATTAAAATGTTTTGGTTTGAAATTTTTTATTGTTTTTTTGTGGAAATAATGTTGGTTTCATATAGATTTTGTAATTATTATTGTCACTATTTTTCTATTAATGCTTAATGAGATATTCAATACCTAGTAGTGTAGTTTTAGGGCTCGATCATATGATATAATGGTCAGTTTCTTAAATTCTAAAAAAATTTGTGTGAATTATAGTTATTGCGAAATTTAAAAGGGTCGAGAGTTTATTTGAAGTAGCAGAAAGAATGAACTGACACACACACACACACACACACACACACACACACACACACACACACA
>JAOUZG010053459.1:6351330-6362609 GCA_026289955.1 Argiope argentata | reverse complement strand
TTTTTCCCCTTTTATGATTTATTGAAAAAAATATTACATATTTTAGTTGACTCTATTTATCGGAAGGAAATGAAATAAACATTACATTGTATAATTTCAGTCCCACCAGAAATAGAAATTTATTATTATCATTAGCAATCTTAAGGCCTTATCACACGGGAAAATACCGTCTGCATTTTCGAGGACAATAGACCACGAAAGTGACGTCACTTGAGCATTTACTGTCTGTTAAACCTAAAAAGGTAGGTGTACTTTATGGCGTATTTTTCACTCTTTGTTCATTACCCCTACTTAGTTGGCGTCATTCTTAGCACACTACGTCGCTGTCAAAGTTTCACATGATTGGTTGAACTTCGTTTGCAAACGATAGTTCCTTCTTGTACATTTTCAAGCCGGTTTAAAAAATTTCACGATGACGAAAATCTTTCTTTACCGGTTGTCTGCAGACATAAATCCAAGACTGTCTAGGAAAATATAGATGGCATTCTGTCGTGTGATAAGGCCTTAATAAAATCACTTACGTCAGTAAATTTCAATATGAACATCCTAGATATTTAGAGAATACCAAGGTGGTATTCCATTCCTCGACACATATTTCCAGCAGGTAGGTTGTCAGACTAGACATAGAATCTGTGATCCTAACTTTCAGTGAATTAATATCTTTATTCATCGGTTTAAACAGTATGTCTTTTACGTAATACCAATATTGAAATTGAACACAAACGGGTGATTTAAATTCATGGACACAAAACACTTATTGAAAATTTTCTTTTTTGATGTAATTTGATAACAGTTGAATTTAAAAATAACCTTTTCTGCTTTAGTTAAAGTATCTGTTTAATTTTAAAAAATTGTACACAATTATTCCATAATGAAAGTATTACAGTATTATTTCATTAGCTTTTATGTGATAATTTCTTGAAATCAAGGAAGAGTTTTATGATCGCTTTGCACATTGATTTTGAATTTAAAAGTAGGAATTATTATACAGACTAACTATTGTTATAATCACACTAAAAAATTTTCTTCGGTGACGTCATATTGATAACAACTGGATGTAAAATCACTTCTGTGTCAGTAGCGGTATGTGTTAAAATAAATTCATGATTACTCTATTGTAAAGATTTTCATAGTATTATATTCAGTAGTTATTTGACGATAATTTTTTTTTGTAATTAAGGAAGGACTTTGTGACCAACAGTGCATTGATTAAGAATTTTAAAGCAATTAATACGGCAAACACTTATAGCCATAATCATCTTAATAACAATTTAATGTATAAACAAGCTATTCTAAGTATTAAAAAATATTGCTTTTTTATGGTTACAATTTTGGAATTCTGTAAAATGTAGTGCCAAAGAGATTTTGAAATCTTATGATCACTTGTTTTTTCTTCTCAAGAATTTTTTTACTATCCTGTATGACTTTCTTAATATAGAAATGATAAAAAAGTTCTTTAAACCTGTGAAACGATTACCTGTTTTTCTATATTTTCCTCTGAATTATAATGAGATAAATTCAGTGTGACGTAATAGTCACATGATATCTGCCGTCTAAATATGTTATTGAATATTGCATTGTTTAACAAATTACGAGTGTTTTAGTCTTTATGATCTAACATAATAATTACATTTTTATTTTATACATGAATTTTTCAATAAAAATATCGAATCAATCGAATTTTAGAATGAGAAGTAAAAAGAAGAATGTATATGTTCATTTTTCTCAAGTTTTAGCGTTTGAACTCGGAGTAATTAAAAGTTTAGACAATGAAAATTTGAAGGAAAGATTTTTCCGAATTATATTGTGATGTTTTTTAAAGGCAAAATAGATTTTATCCCACACTGATATATACAAAGTGTCCGTATTAAGCGTCCTTATTTTAAAGATGTCTACAAGCGAAACTATTATTCTGAAAGTTATGAAATTTTGTAAGGTACATAATGAAGAGATGGGAATTTGTTTGATCGAATAAAACAGATAGTTTAAAATGTTCCCACCAGGGGCAGTTTTTCATATGAATTACACATTTAGAATAATTTTGACAAATTTAATTACAACAAAATATGTTTAACATAACGTCTATCCTTTTACGCTATCAATTGGAATCGTAAAAGTTCTTGTTCCACAGTTGACCGTAGTGTGTTCTGGGAAACAGTAAGAACATGCTGTGAAAGGCTGTTTTTTAAAATCAGATAAAGTTTTTGGAATATCACGATTTACCAGATGTTTTAAGTATCCTTAAAGTCAAAAGTCACGTGGATTTAGGTCTGGAGGCCAAAGAAGCCACGAAAGTGACGGCTGATGACACGTTATTTTGTAAAATGATTATGGAACGCTTGTTGTAATTATATTTGTCAGAAATTGGCTAAATGTGTAATTCATTTGAAAAACTACCCCTGGTGGTGAAATATTGAACTAGTTGTTTTAATTGCTCAAACGAATCCCCATTTCTTTATCATGTTCTATACAAAATTTCATACCTTTCTGAACAATACTTTCGCCTGTAGACATCCTTAAAGTAGGGTCGTAAAATTAGGGACACCCTTTATGCGTGTTTATATATTTAAATTAATTAATTTATGAAAAATGAAAAATACTCATATAAAATAATGTGTGCTAATTGCACTAAAAGTTAAAAAGATGTCAACAAAATTTAAATAGTGTTTACTCTAATAATCCAAATACCAAAGTTTGGAATATAAATAAAAAAGGATATAATACATTAAATAATATAGGCAAATTTCAAGGATTAATAATTTTTAAAAAATTTAAGGGCCCTAATTAAGAAATGGAAATATATTACTAATGAATGTGTGTATATTTGCAGTTATTTCTATTTAATTTCGTTCTTAAAATTATTTTCTAATCGCTTGAATTCAATTTATCATCTGAATTGTGCGTGTTTTCGTTTCTCATACTCTTCAGAGACTACAAGTGCCAAAAAGCATAACGCCTGATCTTTTAAGTTTCTATTAATCTCTTTTTGAAGCTAAATAAACTTTGAGCGTGCTTTCTCATACTCTATTTCCTATTTTCTGCTTATATGGGAAGGCTATTCTCTAGTCTTGGATATTAAAAGGAAATTTAAGCTCATCTTTAAATGTGAACTCCCATTTTCTTTTTGTTGTTTGAAAGTGTGTATCTTGTTTCTTAATTAGGAAGACAGAAAAAAACCACCTTTCATTTAAAATGCACACACACCCTAGAGTGTACACACACAAACACATACACACACTCACAAACGAGTTACCATTCCCCATTCTAAGATCTTATTCAAAGTTTAGTGATCTATCTGTTTGCTAAATATTCCCCTCATCTCATTTGATTCTTCTTTTTTTTTGACTTTTGAATAATTTTTTGTTTAAAAACTCATTTGAGGTATATAGATTCTGTAAATCAAATCTATAAATTTATGCTTTAGGATCAAAAATAAGGATAAGAAGTTTGCAAATTTTAGAGAACGCACTTCGTCTTTTGTGTTGTTAAAAATATCTCTTAAATAAACTTAATTGCTTAATGGATTACCAATAAAACAGTATAGTTTTTTTGGCCAAAAGAATATTGTAATTTGTCTTCAAAGTTTGCACAAAATTAACTTCTTGCAAAATCTTTAGCTCCCCACATTAATAGAATCGAGAATAAGAGCCTAGATTAAGATTCTCTTAGTACTTTTCAACCTCAACTTTTCTGGGGGAAAAAAGGGAAAAAAACACAGTCCCTTTATTATACATTAACCGGTCAAAATGTAATGCACAATCAACTATAATTCAGTAATGACAAGGCCTATTGATATAAAATCCAGAGGATATAAACACTGATTTTCTGCCACCTGACTTAGGTCCCGCTTGCATTTTCTGTTGTTACAAATGTTGGCGATCACAATGATACTCCACTAACTCAATTTTCAGCCAAATTCATTAAAAAAGACGTACTGAATTTCCGTTTTGTTCAAAGCTGCTATTTGCCACACAAGTTGGCTTAGACATTCTTTTGAAATCTTAGTCGAATTATTTTTGTGGACTCTCTTTAACATAGATCGAGTATTATCAAATAACACAATGGTTCTGCTTGGAATATCTTATGAATAAAGAACTGTATTGAATGGACGTGAAGTTTCACCATTGCAACTATGTACTAAGTCCAGACTGTTAAAAAATCGACTGAATTAAATTATATCTATTATTGAAGCCAGTACTTGGACACTCCTATTCACTCCTAGATTATTTGTAGAACTTTAACAGACATGGAAAAATGTGTTTCTGATTTGGCAAGTGATTATATGAGGTAGAATGGAATGGTGAAAAGGATAAGACGAGATGAGAATTGCTGAAGAGAAAGAATTCATTTTAATTTGTTGATACAGTATGATAGCTTGACAGGCAAAAAATATTAGCCAAAAAAGAGGGACAAAGGGGCCTCTCCTATTATACAGTCGCGGTATTCAGTTATCAAATCACTTCCTTTTTTGGATGACTGAAAGTTTATAAGCTGGTAAATCATTTCAACATAGCAATGTTTTAACTATGTATGTCAAAAAAATGTATAATAGGCAGTTTCCTTAATTTTCAGAAAATTAATTCATGTCTTTTAAATACACATGGTCACATAGCAGTGATGCAAATTGATTATATTTATTATCATGTCAGAACATGATACTGTTTCTGGGAGGAGGTTTTTGGAGTCAACAAAAATCCATAGAATAAAAATAAAAATGTTATTATCTGCACGAGCATCTCAAAAAATCAGCGTTTAATAACGCGTTGTCCATTTTGTCTACTAAAGCTATGATTAAAAAATAAGTTAAAGACTACAGCAAATAAAACCTAGAAAAATGACAGTTTGAGCACGGGATTATCTGGAAGGAAATAAATAAGAAATGCGATATTTTTTGTAAACTATCAATGCGAGACAAAGTTTTTTGGATCGTTTACAATACCAAAGTGACTCATTCAACGAAACCATTAAAATGAATAAAAATATCATTTAACTTGCACGAGCACGAGGTGCTTGGCCGCTCAAGATACATTGAAATATGCATAGTAGATTTCATTTTAATTTTTTTATTGAAAGTTATACTTAATATTACCAAGTTACAAATAATTGTGCATTATCTTTTGACCTTAGCATACGGAATTGCTTCTCTATCCCCAGTGAACACAATAATGCGGAAAATAAAATATACAATGGTCAATAAATTAATGATAAATAATAATCAATGAATTGAAAAACATTTTTTTTGAAATTTTAAATGAAATATTTCTAATTTCTTTTTGAATTACTGTTACTTAAAATATTGAACAATCAGGCTAACACAAGGTCTGTTTTTGTATTAAAAATTCCTAAATTTATATTATTCCTGGTGAGATTATAACCTTTATTTAAGAAATTTTCATTGACTTGATTTATTTATATGAAGTAAAATGATATGAAAAACCTCGTCAATGATTTTGATTCACCTTTATTTTGTGACTATTCAGCTAAAAATAAGTAATGGTAATCTCGAAACCGAAGTATTTGCCATTGAGAGAGCAATAAGCATAGATGAAAGATAAAATATTTTCTGTGGTAAATTGAAAAATATTTAAAAAATGGAATTACTTTGTAAAAATATAAAAATTCTGCCTCTTTAAGGGTATGCTGTCCTGTATTTGTGCTCAAATATACAAGGTGATTCAGAACAATAATTTGCAAGCCTATGAAATTAGCAAAACATAACAAGACATTATATTATGGTAAATCCCTGTTGCGACTAAATGTCTGGGAATATCTATTCAAAGAAAATCCGACTTTTTCTGGAAAATGGCAGCAAATATTGCTTAAGCGCACATTTTCCCACAATGCTAATTAACTCCGATATGGAAGTATCGTTCTGCATTATATTAATTTGTTTTTTATGAGTTTTGAAACTTAAACAGTTACTAGCTATATTGGACACACCATTCCCTTTAGAAATGCAGTTTCTTTCATTATAAAAAAATATGATTGAACAACGAACTTACGTTTAGGTCCTTTGCATCTTTGCGGCAGCGATATTACTAAATATCGTAGTCTGTTATTTTTGCATTTTTGATTCTCTTCCTTTCTATTTTCGAGGGTCGTAACAAGTCGCCAAACTGCTAGCGTCTTCTCGAAAATAATTTAACTGTCGCCAAATGCCCTTCGAATATAATAATACTTTTCCATTTCCAAAGGCTGTAAAAAATTGCTAAACTGCTAGCGTCTTCGCGATAATAATTTAACTGCCGCCAACGGTCCTCGGAATAAAATGGTACTTTTCCATTTCCAAAGGCTGTAAAAAATCGCCAAACTGCTAGCGTCTTCGCGATAATAATTTAACTGCCGGCAATGGCCTTCGGAGTATAATAATACTTTTCCATTCCCAAAAGTCGTAAAAAATCGCCAAACTGTTGGCGATTTTTTACCGATTTGGCGAAAATAGTTTAATTGTCGCCAACGATCGTCGGAAAAGGAAAAGTACCCACGTTTGTTCTGAATTACCTTGCAACTCAATGATTTTTGGCATCTTTTTAAACTCGCATTTCCTTTCTTTTTGATTACACGTGCTATATTGCGCACAAGTAGAATACTCTGTAATCCTGGAAGCTGTCGTTCCATTAAACGAAAAGTAGGTATAATTCAATTCATTTTCCAATTTCATATTTAAAAATAGTGATTTCCGAATCCTTATTGGTGTTTAGTGGATGTGCTTCAGGTAACATTTACACTTTAAAGCAGAAATAAAATAAATAGACGCTGCGTGTTGTGATTAGAAATTCTTTTAATTGACAGTACAATTAAAATAAGGCAAAGCAGATCCAACAATTCCCTGTTCCTGCTTCGCCTTATAAGTACAGCTTTGTTTTTAAACCTCTATTCACAATGACACCGAATTATTCAGCTGTTACGTTATTGCACAAAACTATAGGCTTGCATGTACATCAAAATGAATTAGCAATAAATCAATCAGTTATCATAGTTTTCTTTGCAAACGAGAAATGATGCGACAGGTGGCAGCGATACGGTTCGTGGTCTTCGTTGTATCGCTGAAAAAGGTTGAATTAGCAAATATTTAGTTAAGTGGGCATGAGGGGGGGGGACAGTTAAGGAAAAATGGGAGAGTGGGTACTGCTATAGTCATTCCAGGTTTCGACAGGCCGTTGAAATACGACGCTGAGGATCTGTTTAGGAAATGTTGAAGCACCCTGTGGCCTGGAATAAAGAGGAATTTTAAACAAATCTTGGAACCAGGGAATGATTTTTCTCCCCTGTTTGCTGGAAAAAAAACAATCCTTCTACGGCTCGTTTGAACGTCTGATGTATTTCTGCTGTACCGTTGTGTCGGTGTTTATTGGCTCTTTACTGGATATCATCTAAATACTAAGATAACATTGAGCATCGGAAAGTCGGCTGTGAGACTTCAGAAAGGAAATAATAATAAAGAAGAATAGGTTATACTGTAATAACAGGTGGTGAGAAAGGGAACGCGATCATACAATTAGGAAACTCAACCCTCTACGTTTTTTTTATGTACACAGTTCGCAAAGAGGCCGATCTCACGGCGAATAACTCCAAAAAGACGTAATAAGTATAAGACAATTTTTTTTGATACTTTTTCAAAGCTCTATGAGATCGATCTCCGTCAGCGAAATCACCATTTTATTTAATTATTTATTATTATTTTTTACATAATGTGTGTGAAATAATACATCTTTTTTTTAAATTATTATTTTGTTTTAAAGTGAAAAATAATTTAAATAATAATTTGTTTAGATTTATTTATTTTCTTTCCTTTTAAAAAAATGGTGTCGAGTCACTGCCTGCTTTTGTTTCCTGTTACAAATTCTCCGGACAGTATATCTTCACAGCGACTGTCCACTGTCTGGATAGTCGCTTCAATTATTATTATTTTTTTAATTCATGTGAGGATTTACTTTTGTAGTTAAAAACTGCAGATACTGCATACCAGAAAACATAGGTTGTGCAGTTGAAATCTCTCGCCACAGTTCAGTGTGTGAAATGAACCACGTTTTCTGACGCGCCATGTTTGCTTGTTTTCTACGCATGTTGTAGTTACTAAGGAACACGCCAGAAAAGTTCCCTCCAAAAACACTGAACGGTTGTGTTGAAATTCAACCTGATGCACTGAAATAGCTGCTTTCATTTAGTGACTAATGAATTACGCGTTGGCCCACATCTACAGCCTTTCAAGTATGACTTGAAAATTTGTAATTTCGTTTTAGGTATAAAGATCTTTTAAGGTAAAGATTTAGAATTTAGAATGAAAGTGGTTTCCCTATTCTAAAAAATTGAACAGCGATCATTTTATGAGTTTAAATAAATGGATTGTTTCGGTAGCCGATGTGGAAGAACAAAAGACTCGAAGATAATCCTTTTTTTTTATCAAATCACATGTTAAAGCAATCAAAATGTTGTTCTAGAACAGTGTTTCACAATTTTTTTTTGTTTATCACAATATGAAAAGGTAAAAAAAAAGGAATAAAAAAAGTTTCATTATAAAATTATAAACACAAACAACAAAGACATTTTGTGTCGATAATGATTTGCAAAGAAAGGAATGTTTTTTTTTCTTATCGAATTGAGACCAAATTTACAGAGTGTAATTTAATGTCTGTAAATTTTGAGAGTACTAGACAATAGAAAATTTCAACAACAACAACAAAAAAAAAGAACTGAAAATGATTGGTAAAAAAAAATCGAATGTGTGCCCACAAAGCTATGGTTTGAGATGACATTTGTCTTGAATTGAAACGAAATGTTTACTTAGTGATTATAAAAACCTGAACCGACAATTACTTTTTTTTGGTAACCACTGCTCTAGATGATTAGGTGATATTACTCAATTTGTTGATTCAGACAGGAAAGAGTGCATGATTTTTTTTCTCTCTCTCTTACAGTAAGGGGAAAAAAGCTTTCAGAATCTGAGCGTGAAGAGATGCAATTGTAGAGAAATTTCAGCGAAAAAATACCACAACCGCAAGAACGGTTTGACACAAGTATTGGATTTATTCAATCCAACAATGGTTTAAATTCTTATTAAAACCAACATGAACTGAGCTGAAAACAGAAATAAGAACAAAAAGAACCTAAGATATCCACCGATGCATCAGGAGATACCTTCATTACATGAACATAAAATTGGTATTATCATTCAAAAGGACAATACATAGATATACGTTAATACAACAACATCATCATCATCTTCTTCTTCTTCATCATCATCTTCTTCTTCTTCATCCGCCATTAGTTTGTTTATCAAGTTCAGAAAAGTTCTGAATCGTAACTGTGTGGCTCAAAGCGCTGTTGGGTGCGTTATTGTTCTTTGACTTCATCATGAAGAATTGCTGTGGGTTATTAAAAAGCCATCGTTTCCACTAATCATGAGTTTCTATTGCAGTGTCTTCCCGTGCGGTATTTGACGTCACAATAGCACAGTTGGAGTTTTATGTCCGCACCACACACTTCCATTATCACCCTCGTCGGAGGAAACGGCACAGGTTTCCGTGTCAGCTTTCTTTCCTTCTATTAAACGTTGTGGCCACCAATTGCTGTAGTGGCACCTACTGAAAACTAGATCTTCCATGGTAAGTACATATATATATAATACACAATGTCCACAAAATGAAACAGAGTTTAAACAAATAAAAACAGACAATGCATAGCAAAAATGCATCGCCACTACACGAAATATTAGCATCATCGTCATCATCAATTCTTGAATACAACAAACAAACATTTGGATGAACGTACAAATAGTGAAATATGCTTTGTGGCTTTCCAAAGAAAAAAAGTCGCACCATCCGCGTGTACCATGCACCGATCCACAAAAAGTCACACCACAGGTCTGGGGCTCATAACCAGTGGTAGAGTCTTTTTGTAATAACAACTCGAACGCGTTAAAGCGATTCATTCTGCCTTTGTGTTGGTAGCAGTTTGTGCTCCATAATCTTTACCCTAAGCTTTCGTTTCGGTCACTCTAAGCCATCATTCCCATCGCCCGGAAGAGATAAATATTAAATGCAATTACAGCTGTTTATTTTTTTTCTTCAAAATTTTAAATAAATAAGCTTTCATGTTTCTCGTTATATATATGTATGTATGTATATATATATAGAATGGTTGTAAACATTGCATACTCCATCGTTAATATTTATCAACAAGGGGGAATAGGGGAGAAAATTGTGACTGAGCAATTACCGCTCGTCTTGGTTTGGTTCGTTAATATGTAGTACGCAAGTTTATAGTATGTAGTATGCTGGTTTATAATATGTATTACGCAAGTATTATCCAAGGGCACATGAAGCCACAGAGAACAGAACTGTGGGCTTCATATCCTTCATTCGATGAAATCGATATTTTTAAATAAATCAAAAAGCTTTCATCGAATCGTAGTAATTTAATGGTGGTAGTATGGGAATTGTGCACTAGTTATTCGAATAGGCAAGTATTAAAAAACTTCGAATTCATCACGTGGGCTTATTTTTTTTTCAGATAAAGGGTACGTGAGAAAGTGTCATATTTAGGGCAATAAGCCAAAAGATTACAAAAATCGCATTGTGCAACGAACGAAATACACTGAAAGGCGATTAAATCCAGTTAAGATATGGACTGCGCATATTTAGCAGTTCAATGGGGGTAAGGGCGGGGGTATGACACGGAAAATCATAATTTTTCCTCACTCGAAGCATCTTAAGAAAGGCCAGAACGTAAAGACAGCTCAGCGGCTTTGTTTTTTTTTCAGTGAGGTGCTATGCTTCTCATGAATTTATTTTTTTTGTCAGCGACCGCTCTGTAGGGTAGGGGAAATCGATTTTAGGGTGTTTGAGACAAGCAATAGAAAAACGAAAGGGATGAGCAAATAAAGGAATTCAATAGAGGCCACATCCTCTGAGGTTGTTGGCAATAATGACGTCAGTGACAGCGTCGAACACAAACTGAATGTTGGTTGTATCTGTGGCGCATGTCATGTGGCAGTAGATTTCCTTTGTAGTGGATTTGTTCTTTGCTTCGAATTGAGCCTGAATGTAGGCCGCCGCCTCGCCGTACTCCTGAGCACCTGCAAGAGAAGGAAGACAACACTTCTGTTAAATAAAAAAAAAGATACTCTTTACATAAAGGCAACATGAATATTCAGAGCAATAAGCAGAGCAACGTGAATATTCAGAGCAATAGGCAACATGAATATTCAGAGCAAAAAGCATCATGAATATACAGAGCGTAAGCAAAGCAACATGAGTACTCAGAGCAATAAATAACAT
>JAOUZG010053459.1:6327342-6342491 GCA_026289955.1 Argiope argentata | reverse complement strand
ATAATTTTTATTTTCGAATCTATATAGATTGTGTATGCTTTATTAATAATTTCATATAATTTTTATTTTCGAATATTTGTAGATTATGCATATTTTATTAATCATATATTATAATTTAATTGTCATCTTGATTTTGGACAATAATAGGCAATTTGAAAGTGTATTAACAAGTAGTTGCATAAAAATGAAATGGAAGGGAACCAAGTGAAATACAATCGAACCAGTCATGAAAAAGCGTATGTAGTAATAAAGAAACACCGATAAAAGAAAGTCAGACTTTTAAAAACGTATCTGCTTTAAAGAAGCGTACATGATAATAGTTCAATGCTGGTAAAAGGAGGTAAAAAATCTTCAACCAATAATTTCCTGGCAGCCCATAATCTTTATTTTTTGCCCGTAAATTCGGAGATACCAGAACCTCCTGTACATCCACATGTTCATCGTGTTCTCACGTGATGAAAAAAACAAAGAATCTACTAATTTTCACCAACTGCTTTATTTTATTTGTCCAAACGTTGATACATAGATTATACTCTGTTCATCCAAGTTGACCTTTTATTAAAGAAAATATTTACTGAAATTTCAGTTCTATTTAATCCATACAAACTAAAGAGTTCTAAAGTAGAAAGTGACGGATATCTCTTCCATCAATGACTTTATTAATTATCTTCAACTGCTCATGCAGACAGAAATGGATTAGTCTATAGTGTCCGTCTATCCTTTATTGGAAATATGGAATGTCTATAGACATCTCGTTCATCAAATGATTCTGATATTCTCCTCCACCACATACAGGAATTTAAAAAAAGTTCTTTACTGGTCTAGATTTGCCCATTATTAGAGAAGAAAAAATAGAGTCACGTTCGTTAATTATTTCACTTACTCATTTTAACCCTCACACTTGGTGTAATGCTGAAGTTTGATAAGCTAGTTCCAGGTGAAACGTCATCCTAGTCATCTGACCATGATCGAAAATTGTGAAATTCGTCTCTGAACAGTTTTCGTATTCTTCGAAAGGCTACATAAATATAACTAATCTAAACTGGAACTCAACCACTCGTACAAAACCAAAACAGACATATTATCCATCTAAACTGATCGTTTATTAGAAAATATATATAAATAAAAAAAGCATCGCCAGATGTCTCAGATTTCTTGCTTCGTGTTTTCATTTCAATCGCTGATATAAGAAGAAACGGACATGTTTCTATACTTTGATCCTTTATTAGGAAAGTACCCCCCTCATAGATCTACAATTTTTTTTGCCTTTGATGTCTTAATTTGTCTCTGAGGAAATAAAACGAACCCATAGATCTAAAAATATTTTTTGTCTCTGATGAAATAATCGCGTTATTATGAACATAATTATTATGTTCAGAATTTTTACTATGAACGGAAGAAACAATGACTTACCATGTTAAAAAAATCTTAAATTCTTTCATTCCTTTATTAGAATGGATGTATATATTTCAAAAATTTTCAAAACCCGTGTATATCTCTTTTAATTAATTTAACTTCACTTTTATATCATTATTTTCACACTATATCAAATATTAATCCTTTATTTACCTATTGTGCTTTAAAGTAACGTTTAAATCCGATTGAGTTCTTTGCAATATGACGATATTTTAACAGTATTTAAAAGAACACAAAGAAAGTATTTTTGATGCAAAGCAGTAGATATCAAATAAAAACAACATTAATTTTTTAAAATTATTAATTAAATTCATTAAGTTTTTCAATTAATTAAAAAATTCTACTTCTTTGGGTTTAATCTGTATCAAAATTTAACTAACGGCTCAAAAATAAATTTTAAAAAAACTGTTGATAAAATAATTTGGTAAGTAAAGGGATAATATTTTAAAATATTATCTTTATAATAATATTCTATTGACGAAATATTAAATATACTAACTGATAGAATTCGTTAGAAGTATAGTAATATGCGACTTACAAAATTATAGAAATAAACGCGATTGATAAGAAGGCATGCCAATAACTCTTTAGAAATGAAACAAACCTCATATATAGATTTGAAATTAAAAATTTTAGGTATTTTATGGATAAAGTGATTTTAAAATTGGAATTCCTTTATGAATAACTTTTAATAGCACAGCTAATTTTAAAGGTGACGAAATGTGACTGCTTGTTAAGAGTTAGTTTCACGTATTTCAAGTTATTTTCACGTAAGTAAGCAATGCTGAGAAAGTAACACTACTTATAAGAAGCAAGAATATTTTATTTACAGAAGTACTAATATATTTTCATTTCATATATTTTATTTAATACATTTTTGAAACAATTTGAAATGGGAGAAATAGCCTTAATAAGAATTGATTAATTTAAAACTAATATATTTTTGAAATAATGTATTGGATGATATTCATTGCCTTGGAAGAAATAGCATTTATTAGAATTAGTTAATTTAGAATTGCACATGCCGGTGTTTTGGCACAGAGATAGAGTGTCCTCCTCGCGATCTGTCCTCCCGGATTCGAACCCCGATTGGTTGTTCCTCTGTGTTCTACCTGTGAGATGTGTGGCTGTGCCATCCTCCCTGTAAAAAGGGGCTGTGCAAGCGAATGTGATGAGTGAGTAGCTAAAGTCATACTCTTGGCCTTAGTTGGCGCTACTTCAAAAAAAAAAAAGAGACACTCATTCGGCTTAAAATCACTGACAGCCGACAGCGCGATTGTCCATGGAAATGCCCTTAGTAACAACAACAGAATTGTATGGTTTTGAAACAATCCATTGAATTATATACATGGCCATGGAAGAAATAGCCTTAATAAAAACTAATTCATTTATAATTACTTATTTTTGAAACAATCTATTGAACGATATACATTGGCGTGAAAGAAATAGCTTGAATAAAAACTAATTAATTTATAATTATATATTTTTGAAACAATTCGTTGAATGATATACATTGGCTTAGAAATAGCCTTAATGAGAACTAATTAATTTAAAACTAATATATTTTTAAACAAACCATTGAACGTTGTACTTCACCATGCAAGAAATATCTTTAAGGCGACCAGGGACCTTTAAAATGATTTTTTGTAATTTTCACCTTCGCAATTTGAAATTGTACAGGTATTAAGAGTAATACTATAGAAGATGACACACAAAATTTCAAAGCATTATATTAATTTATTTATAAGTTAGGGGGTAATATAATATGATATTAGTGATATATAACACCAATGAAAAATATTCCAGGTGCACCAAATTTGTTCGAAAAAGTTCCAATTTTTATTATTACTTACTCTAAACTTTTTGAAACGAATGTTGGGATTTATATTAAAGTTTGAGTACGAAATATCCAAATTAGCCAAAGGTAATAACTTAAATCTACTGATTTTTTTTAAAAAAAAGTTGATATAGTTTTGTGTTATTATATTGGTTATTTTTGATATTTCGAACTCAAACTTCAAGATTAATCCCAACTTTTGTTTCAAACGGGTTAGATTAAGAGATAATAAAAATTGGAGCACTTTAGAACCAATTTGGAGAGCCTGAAACATTTTTTCTTTAACGTTATTTATCACTAATATTATATTATATTAACCCCTTAACATAAATAAATTAACATAATGCGTTAAAATTTTGTATGCCAACTCCTATAGTGTTTCTCTTCATGCTTGTAAAATTGCAAATTGTCAAGGTGAAAATTACAAAAAAAAATTTTAAAGGTCCCTGGTCGCCTTAATTAGAACTATTAATTTAGAACTAATATTTTTTTAAACGTTTCATTGAGCTATATGCATTGGAATTATATAGATAATGGATGAAATTGCATTAATCATCTAGAGAGGGAAAAATATTCATCAATTACTGAACAGTTTACATTATTGCTAGTTAAATTTCTCAAGATGACATCAAGACCATTCCAATCACTTGTGTAGCTGCTTACTTAAATTAGAATAAATATTTTTATTCTGATTTTTTTTATATTTTTACTGCATATTTTAATTACATCTATTTACTAATTACATTTAATTACATCTAATTACTAATTGCATCTAAAAAGGAGTGTTTTTGATATTTTTATGATATTAAGGAGAAGGTTTTCGTGCAATATAAAAGCTATTCTTTTGCAAGAAAATTCTGCATAAAAATTTAAAGTGATTGAAGTGTATGATGAATTAAGAAAGATTTATTTGTGAAATGATTACTTGAAATTTAAATTCTTGAATGAGAAATGAACTTCTACTATGCCAGTGGTTTTCACTCGCGTTCTGAGAATGTCTTGTTCTGTTGGCATGTAGTCCTTCTTGCACAAGCGATCCAAATCGTCCAGGAAACTGGAAAAGAGAACAACGTAAAAATGCGTTACTCAAGGGACAGAAGTCATAATAGCAATATATAAAATACACGAAATAATATAATTATTTATGCATGAAAAAAATTACTCCAGAAAAGATTTGAACGAAATCTGCTATGCATATTTCAATGTATCATGTCAGAACATCATTTCTTGAACGGCCAAGCACCAAGTGCTCGTGCGTGTTAAGTTATATTTTCATTCATTTTAATTGTTTTCATTGAAGGAGTCACTTTGGTATTGCAGATGATCCAAAAGACTTTGTCTCGCATTGATTGTTTACAAAAAATATCCCATTTCCAATTTATTTCATTTCCATATAATCACGTACTCAAAATGACATTTTCCTATGTTTTATTCGCTGTAGTCATTAACTTGTTTTTTTTTTAATCAGAGCTTTTATAAATGCAATGTCAACGCGTTATTAAAAGCTGATTTTCTTTAGATGCTCGTGCATATAATAAAATTTCAATTTTTCGCCTGCGGATTCTCCTCTCCAAAACAACATCATATTCTGACATGATAATAACATAATCTTTCACACTGAAAGTGCAAGTATAATTTCTTAACAATACACTTATTTCCGACTGGAGAGATTATGGAAACTCGTGATTGATGGAGGAGAGCAATCAACACTATTTAAAATAAAATTGTTATTGGTTTAATTGCTCAATAAATTTGTAATAAAAATACAGATTATTTTAATGACTAGTCTCCATTGGTGATCAGTTGATTAGTCATGGAATGCTCACTGAATTTTTCGGTTAAGGTACCGAATATAAAAAACATAATTTTTTTCAAAAAATTGATTTTTTTACTAATTTTTATTAGGTTAAGATGCATTGCCAACTATACATATGAAAATGATAAATTTATTTTTATAAATATTTTCTTTTTGAGGAACATGGGAATTTTCAATAAATTAAAATGAAATGCGTCCAAAACTGTTAATGTTTTAAGTCAAATTGTATTGTTGCAATCTCAATTTTCTTTGTACGCAAGTTATATGTGAAAATAATCCACGAAATAACCCGAAATCTAAGAAAACTTTTGAAAATAATTAACTACGGAAAAAAATATGCTTAAATATACATTTCTTCCATTAATTTATAATTCAATTTTAATACAAACTTTTATAAATTAAAAAAGTACTTCTTCACGAACAAAATTTTTGCCCCATTTAACAGCCCATATTGTTCGTATTTGAAATTTATTATGTAACATTCAAGAAATTATTTTTTTTTTCGATTTTGAGTTATCGTGTTAACGGCAATTGAATTTTGTGAAAAAAACAAAGGTTTTAGAAGATTACAACTTAAAAACTTACTTTAGTTGAAAATCCTGATTCCTGAGGCTATCGGAATTTAAAGTTATCTTAACCCTTCTTTGCATGATTTTTTCTTTTTTAAAAAAAAAATCAGGGTGATGTAATTAATACTCTAGATTAAAGGAAAAATATTTAAAAAATCTTGGTGTAAATAAAAATATGTATTATGTAAAAAACAATACGATGGAAATTTACATCATCATGTATTGTCACATATTTAGCTCAGTACTAAATAAATAAAAAAATATTCTTTACTAAATCTTCTTTATTCTGTATGATAATTTAATTAATTAATAATTATTAATAATAAATTAATTTCCATAAAACAATTTAAAATCTCGCTCATTTCTTCCAGTCACAACAAACAGCGGAATGACAAGTTGTAGGCCTGGTAATTGACAGTGACGTTTGCTATTTTTTGACAACTGCGTTTTTTTGTACGCAATAGTCGCTTAAAACGTTGCCAGCAACAACAAATTTACAGTACAAGGGTTTTGAGTACCTTTTTCTGTTGACTAAATATTATGATGGAAATTTCCATCATCATGCAAAGAAGGGTTAATGATACAACTAACCTTCTTTATTATTTTATAAGAATCCGTTATTTCGTTGGGCAAAATGTTCTTTTTTTTGTCAAGTTTTTGTTTTTAGCAGAGAATTTAAATCTTTTTAAATTATCAATCGACTCATTTTCAATGAGTATCAATCCACTTAAAATGCAGGTTTCAATTCTTTACCTTAAACTGATTAAAATTGCTTATAAAACTTAAAAATCCTAATTAAAATTAAGTATAGGTACAAATGACCTTAGGTTCATTAACTTTAACTGAATTTAAAAAAACGTGTAGTTCTACAAAATGCCATAAAAATACTCAGTTGTATTTTGTATTCTTATATGCTGTTATTTACGAATTTTTGATTATACAATTCCTTAAAAATAGGTTTTATTTTTATTACATGTAGTGGGGATCCCGCATATTTCTCCTTGATGATTTGTTTCTTTGATACTTAAGCCTACCATCAATACTTTTTTTATGGACCTTTCCGGTTCGAATCCCGGTCATGACATGGTTGCTCTTCTGTGTTCTGTCTTTAAGGTGTGTGATTGTGCGTGTGTGTGTGTGCGAAAAGGGGGCTTTGCAAGCAAATAGGATTAATGTGTGTCATCTTTATATGAAATGGAGGTCAAACTAATGCCCTCGGGTGCTCAGTGCTACATATCCTCAGAAGCTCCTGCACCCCTCCTTCAGCTGTAAAGCGGGCACATCATCTTCTATATTAATAAAAATGCTACTCGAAATGCGTTGCTAAGCGCAAAACTGGTGAACGGCTTGACCGATTCGGCTAATTTTTTAAAAATATTTTCGTTAAGACACGAGGATGGTTCTTATGGAGAGAAAAAATGAAAAAACTGCGAGGAAAATAGTTAAAACGACACTTTTCTTACTTTCCCGCCAAAAATCTATATTTCCTTCCCCCACACCAACTGAGTTAGATAGCAGGAAGTAGTAAATTATCATTTGTTTAGAACGAAATATGCCAAGTCGGTTGGTTTTCATTCATAGATAACGGGATGTTTAAAAAAGAAAGAATATAGTTGCTTTTATTATTAGTCTGTATGGATATTTAATCTATGCCTGCTCAAAATAAAGTCTGAGAAGGGAAGAAAAAAAAAGAATAACGAAGGGGAAAAAAAGGTGTATAGAAAGAAAAGTTGTGAAAAAAAAAGGAAAAGAAGGGTGTGTGTCACCATTATTTCCTCTGTGAGGGGCATTTTCCAAGCTGTTTTTAAACATTCGCATCTCTTTGTCCGTGTCTTTATTTGTTTAGTATGTTTACATTTATGAAAATTGGAATCTCATTATTCTATAAAGACGTAGACATTTAGACCTTTCCCTCCACCACTTAAGTAAAATATCAATTCCGGGACAATCATTGCACGGATAGAAAGAGAAAGATGAGTAGTACAACTAACAGAACATCTGAAGAAAATAATACTCTAAATTAATTATTTGATTATCAAAATTTGTTTGGTTTAAAAATATTTCGGTGAATTCCTGTTATGAGACACAGCTACATAAAATATTAGCGAGTATTAATACTGGCGAACCGACTGGTCGCTAAAGGCGGCTAGTCATCAATAATTTTCGATCATTGATAAAGCAACAATGAAAAAAATCTACAATAATAATACTTTTCTTTTAAGGAATCATAGCTTCGTAATAGTTAAGCTATAAAAATTGCCTTAAACCTCGAATGAAGATAAGTTAATCCAAAAGCAGATATATAATTTTTTTTTGCACGATTGACGCAATTTCTTAACATTTAAAGCAAATAAAGATAAATTTAAGCTATATAATTCAATATGAAAAAAAAACTTTTGAAATTTAATAAAAATATCGCATAATTGCTGGATTTATTTTTTCTTAATCAATTATTGGCACCTTACTAAAAACTCCAATAAATTCTTTATCCTGAATAGTTCGTGATTATTGTTCTGTTTAGATTAAAATGCAGTATACGGACTTTACTTTTTTAATTAATTCAGAATTTATTAATAGATGTTGTACTAAATGTAATAATCTATGAAACGTAAAGAATCCTTTGATCGCTGTATATTTCCTCAAATCGTTAATTTAAATTTAACAAACCATGCACATTGATTTTTGAGAGATATTTGGGTTTATCGACATTAACTTCCTGTTTCACCGATTTGCAATTTAGATACTCTAAAGAGATTTTAATTCATCGAGGTTCAGTTTTTCATAAAGCATGTCGCAGTGGTTTTGTGAGAAAATTTAAATTTGACTGCTCGTTAGTATATACATTTAGGAAGACACTAGTTTAACACATTTTCTAAGTAGAGTAAGTTAATCTATTGTCGTTAATTATAAAAGTAATTATTTATAATTATTCAGAAGCAAGCATATTTTTTTTATTTTTGCATCGAATAATGGTAAGTAGCTGCTATGCAAGTAAAACTAAAATAAATATCTTAAAAAAAGATTAAAATGAAATCTGCCTTGCATATTTCAATGTATCATGTCAGAACATTATTTCTTGAACGGCCAAGCACCACGTGCTAGTGCAACTTAAATTATATTTTTATTCATTTTAATCGTTTCATTTAATGAGTCTCTTTAGTATCGCAAACGATCCAAAAAACTTTGTCTCTCACTTATTGTTTTAAAAAATATCGCATTTCCTATTTATTTCATTTCATATAATCAAGCGCTCAAAATGACATTTTTCTAGGTTTTATCTGCAGTAATCATTAAATTATTTTTTTAATCAGAGCTTTTATAAATGCAACGGAAACACGCTATTAAAAGCTGATTTTTCGAAATGCTCGTGCAAATAATAAAATACTTATTTTCCACCAATGGATTTTTATTGACGCCTAATACCTCATCCCCAAAACAACATCATGTTCTGACAGGATAATAAGTACCACTTATAATTAATATACTTAATTCATGTGCATAAATGAATTAGACAAATGCCAGTAATTATGAAGTAACTTTAGTACATTTATTAAAATACGAGATTAACTTTTCAACGTGAAGTTCCCGAATAGAGACCAGTAATACTACAAACGTTTCAAATTGCTTATAAAAATAATTTTATAAATGCCACTTGCTTATAATAATAAATTTATAAGTGTCACTTTCCAAATTAATTATTGCAATTAACTAATGTAGTGCACATTATTTCTAGTAATTATCAAAATACTTATTGCATAAATTAAGAATATAAGCCTAATAATAAAAATTATTTTAAAAAATACTTAGAAAAAGAGCACTATTAAAAGAACTGGTAAGAAATTTCGTTCATTTTAATGATATTTAGGTGCTTTTGGGTTAGCCAGGTGGCAGTGAAAAATTGGCAAAGAAATTTGGCGGAATTCTGCATTATTTGGCGATTTCTAACTTTAAAATCTTTTTAAGAAAATTGTGCGAATTCTGCATTAATTGGCGATTTTTCGCAGCCACCCAGTTAACGGAAAAGACCGATATTTATTTTAGTATCTTAATTATTTTAAACAAAAATACTATATTAAAAAAACATATCAGTGTATAATCCAATTCGCTTATAAAATACTTATTAGAATCCTGAAAAATGTCACGAAATAGAAATTCGTGCAGTACGAAACGAAAAAGAAATCTTTTGAACAACAGTAAGTTGTATTAAAGTTTAAAAATATATAATTTTTTTTTATAATGAAGGAAATACACGTTGATTTTAAATTCTCCCCAAATTTAAGTTAAAATAAATTATCAAAATCGCCCTAGATGTCGCCACTAAAGCGCCCATTGAGAAAGGGAACAAAGGAAAATGGTTTAGTATCATTTTTACCTTTTTTTAAAATATACTTTTCAAACCAAATTCATCTGAAGTTCACTTTTTTTATTATTATCAGTCTATTGTTTCATAAGAGACTTGGTATACTGAGACTTTGAACTGCTGAACAACCCTCTTTAAAAAATAAAAGGAACTCCTCGTCCACTTCAAAAACGCAATGACAGCTCGTATTCTTAAGAGGTTGGACTACAAAAGAGGACTCTGCATATTTGAAGGCTATTAAAAAGATATCTGCTAGGAAATGGGTTCAACGATTCCTTCTGAGTGAATCAGTTTAACGAACAATCTTCAAGCCTCAGGTATTCATGAATCATTATTATTGCAGGATAAGTGAACTGGGCGATAGGGATATATATGGATTTTGTAGGGATTTTTTAGGGTGATTTAAGGGATTTTCATATCTTACTTGAAGGGTTTTTTGTACATAAAGAGTTAAAAATTGATATTCATATGGGAAAAACCCAACATTTTTCCCTCAACGATCAAATGTTAATCTAGATCTTTTACGGCAATGATTAAGGGCTCCAATAAATAAATTTGAAAGTTATGTTTATGGTTATGTTAAGATTATATATATATACTAGCAGTACCCGCACGGCGTTCCCCGGGGCATAGCATCCAAATTTCAAAAATCTAGCCTCCACCCGATATGACATGGACATGTTAAGCAGCATCAAACAAACATAAAAATGTATTTAGAAATTATCAATAATGGCTACGAAGCAATTTTTTAGAACAAACATTCAGAAATATTTAGACTGTTACAAAGGTAAAAATGCGATATGTTCGTAGACAGGGCCCTATTTAGTCTAGATGGGGCCCGGGGCAAAAATATTTGGACCTCCCCCCTCTGCTTTACTAATATAGTAATAAAGAACATTCATTAAAAAAGAAGCGTAAAATAAAATTTCTTTTCCATTTGGGGGGGCCCATATATGTGGGGGCCCGGGGCAACTGCCCCGTATGCCCCAGTCCACAGACAAAACACAGGCGATCATTTCGAGGTTGGATTTTCTTCTTTTCAGTAGAATGTGATTTTCATCGCTGTTTAAAATCAGATGTAAAGAAAGAAATGTATGGCATATGCATAGACGCCCGAAATAATATAAGAAAAAACTCCCGCTTTTCTTCGTGCCTTATTATTATAAAATGCATACCGAAAACAATGCTTTAATATTTAAAACGTCGATGAATCTTCTTTTAACATCAATTTAGCCAGATTAAACAGAAATTCTACTTTTTTTTTTCAGGAATTTTCTATTTGAGAATTCGTAAAATGAAATGAAATGAAATTTGTGAAATAAAAGGTTTATTCTAATAGTTTTCCTGCCTCCATTTGTGCTTTGGAATGGTTAGTAAATCTAAAATTATGTAACAGCATAATTTTAGATGTAAAGAACAAACTTAATAAAACTTCAACTGACGAAACGAAGTTTAGCTTTAGTTATATTTATATCCCGTTTTAAAGCAACATCAGGGCTATTATTGGATGGATCTCGTAATTTTGAACCACTGTCAGATGATGAGGACGATACCTGAACTGACACCCTTCTCTCCTATACCACAACAGAGGGATGACGTTCGACCCGTGCATTTGGCATGCGCGGGACCCGCTTACACGACAGTTCTTCGGTGGAATTGGGTCCCGAATCTAAAATCCTCCAGTTAGGAAGTTGAGACCTTACCATCAGGACCCCGCGGTTCTAACGAAACCAGTTTTGCTAATTTTCATACCTTGATTCGTGTTATAATCTTGCAAAACTCGTTAGATTTCCCTCACTTTTTGACTCACTTGGTCACTTTTCTGGGAAGTATATTACGTATTTTACATGTTCATTTGAAATAAATTAATAAGAAAAGGTTTTTTTTAAAAACTAAACTACCTAATTAAAAAGTGACTTTGAATTTAAACTCGCAAAATGACCTTGTTTGAATATCGAAATTCTGTAACGATCTTCTTCTTCTTCTTCTTATCTCCATCATGATGAAATAAACCGTTGACTCTGAGATGGTCGGTGACTGTCCAAGGAGATAAATAAATATCCCCTACACTGAGGTCAAGACAGTCAAAGATGTGAGAGGGATGAGATAAGATAGGATAGGGGGATTTAGTGGCACAAGAGCCATATTTGGTCATACTGTGCCAATCGAATGTTTAAAAAATAAATGCACTTGTATGTAAAATTATGTTGAACTAGAAATTGATTAAAAATTAAAGCAAATTATTGTGTTAAATAAAATTATAAAAACCAATTGCTTTTAAAAATTTTAAAAAAAGATTTTTAAAAATTTTTAAAAAGAAATTTTAAAAAGACGTTCCCCTATGAGCATTTGCAGGTCCACTGTAGAAGCACTAAAAAATTGCAAACGATAATTATCATAGCTAGGACACTCAGTTAAAAGATGAAGAATAGTTTAAATGACTTGGCATCTAGTGCAGAAAGGAGATCAAATGCCGAATAAAAGATGTTTATGTGTTAAAAGAGTGTGACCAATGAGGAGTCCGAGTCAATTTGACTTCAAGCTCTCGCACTGGAAAAGCAGTCCATAATGAAATTGTGGGTCTGATAAAATGTAATTTGTTATTATTTTGGCGATCCCATGACTCCTGCCAAATAGCATTAAATACGACGTGTAAAAGAGTTCGTATCGTAGAAAGGTTGCCTTACGTTGCATAAACCTGGCCTGGAAAAGTTGGCATTTAGGACAAAGGGGAAAGGATTTCTCTTGCCCATAGAATGCAAGATATCTTAAGTGTCCAGTGGCAAGTTGCGAAATGCAAGTATGGGATGACCTGTCTCCTGAGATGGAAAGACAGAAAACTGGGTTAGGCCCCTTGTACCAGTTACTTGATGGAGGAACCAGCCAGGCTTCTCTGATGACAGATTTTTTTGAAGGAGAAACACTCCAGATAGGTCAGTTTGGTAAAAGTGGGGGTATTTTGAAAGCAACCCTTTTTGGACAGTTTGTCAACGATATTACATGTTAAAAATGGATAATATTGTACAAAAATCTATTGCAATACTGCATCTGACATAGTCTACAATATCAGGGCTTGCTGATAAAATTCTGTAATTTAAAACGATTACCATAGTATTGAAGAATTGAGGTTAAAAATTTCTAAAAAATAGCTAAACAATGTTTTAAGTTTTTCAAATTGTATTATGCTGGCTTTCTGGCACAGAGGTAGCGCGTCTTCCTCGTGTTCTGGGAGTCCCGTTTCAGGCATGGGTGTTCTTCTGTGAGATGTGTGACTGTGCCCCCCTGGAGAAAGGGGCTGTATAAACAAATGTGGTGAGTGTGTGGTTAAGTCGTACTCTTGGCCCTAGTTGGCGCTACTTCCAAAACAAGAGACGCTTCTTTCGGCTTAAATCTACTGCTGTATCAGCGGGGGGCTTGTCCTTGGCAAGTTCCATAAGTAACAACCACAAAAAATTGTGTTATTTGAAATAACTTAATTTTAAGGGTGAATTAAATGATTTAGATCAATAAGACTTCATCTTAATGCTAGAATGTTGGCATTAAAGGATGTGGCAAGTGTCAGCTAATCATCTTTTTGTAAGATATTTTAATCATTCGTTCTTCAACTGATCTGTGTGAAACCCGAGTTTACTTATCGATGCGTCAATTGCTTTATTTTAAAATGCAGATTTTACTATTTAATAGATGTCGACATTAATTTTTTTTAGAAGTAGGTTATTCGTTATGATGGTTTGTTAATCGCAAATCGAACATTTCTGAAACAGATATAACTTTCATTCTAACACAAAATTTTACTTGTAAAGCCAAATATTAGGTTTTTTGCGCTTTAAAATTATGAAAAGTGTTATTTTAGCTCTTGATAGCTGTCCTTCGTTCACACTTAATACTGGAGCACTAGTTTAAAAAGTGATTTTAAATATTATCCCAGTGGAAAACAACACTTATCTGAATAATTTCTTTATAATAAAAGAAGAAAAAGAAAGCATTAAATGGCATATAATAAATCTTATACTATAATACGAGGAATGGTTGTCAATTCGAAAATCGTCCCAGAATTAATAAACTCCGGTAAACTTGGGGGTCTGGGGTTTTTGGCCACGAGGAATCGATTGGCGCCAGTTTTGAAGCGCTACGGTTGAGCAGTTCGGAGTTACAGATAGGATATTTTCAAACTTTATTAGTTCGCCATAATGGCTACTTAAATTTTCAAGTGGTAACGTGCTGCCATCTATAGCCAATATGCCATCTATATCAATATTCCCATATATTTTTTTTTCATTTCATGCAGACACGTGATGAAAATTGCATTTTTATATGTTTAATGCGCAATAACAATTTATTTTTTTAAATTTGAATTTTTGTCAATCTGATGGCAACATATTAATAAGATAATTTTTTTCCCTTTTACTCGTAATGCATGCTTGGAGCTTGTTTTAATTTTATCTTATACTATAATACGAGGAATGGTTGCCAAGTCGAAAATCGCCCCACATTTCCGACATTTCAACATTCATCAGAAAAAAATAAGGATAACTTTGATATTTTTACTAAATTTTATTTCAAAAAAGTACGATTTGATAAATCACAATCGAAAATTTAAATATTCGAGTTAGCTTCGATACCTGTTTTCTCCGAGCGGACCGCTGGTAAAAAATAATATAACTATTAAAGGGAAATTATCAAGATGAAAGGGAAATTATCAAAGAATTTAAATTAGAAGTAGGGAAATAAAAGCAAAATTGATATTGAAAAGACGTTGATTTCTAAATTCTACTTTAAGTAAGGAAGATTCTACAATTTTGGAGTAATAATAATATCAATATCTTTTCTTATCTTTTTTTACACTTTTTAGTTGATTAAACATGTATAATAGAAACTTTTTTGAGGATCTAAGCTACAGTATTTAGAAAACTCACGTGGATGTACTTCCAGATCATTATCAACAAAATGCTTCTTCGAGCAAATCAAAAGAATGAGTCCCTTAAAATTGGACAAATTGCTTCTTCAAGCAATTCAAAAGGGTTAGTTCCGTAAAATAGAACAAAATACTTCAACAAGCAAATCAAAAGGGCGAGTCCCTTAAAATAGAACAAAATACTTCAACAAGCAAATCAAAAAGATGGGTCCCTTAAAATTGAACATAATACTTCA